>JAXIVJ010006366.1:0-67312 GCA_036785665.1 Chirona hameri | reverse complement strand
CCGGTTGCCGAGCAGATGAGCAACATCATATTTGGTCAAATTCGCGAGAGTGTAACTGTGAAACTTGACCAACTGATTTATATTATCAGGCATACTAATGAGCATTTAAATTGCGTCAGATAACACGAAATATGACCGCATGACCACTTACTACTGGGGCTATACCTACTTAAATGTCAATAATAGTCAGCGACAAAATGGATGGTTATAAAACACGAAAGCTAAGTGGCAAAGTCATCTTATCCCTACAAGTTCATTCTGCAAACAAGCAGACTTGTCAATGATTCATATTTGTCATGAATCGATTCACAGTGATTCACGGACCATAATGAATGATTCAATCATGATTCAATCACTCACATTGCATAATGAATGATTCAATCATGATCAATCACTCAACATTACCTAATGAATGATTCAATCTGATTCAAATCACTCAACATTAAAGGGAAGTGTCGACTCCTTTATAACTCCTTTGATTTGAATGTGCGACTCTAAGATTTATGAGCGTGATAGGAGGTCATGCTCTACCTGTGTGCCAATTTGCATGCACATCAGAATAGTCTGCTGTTTGACCTTTAAACATATGACCTGCTCTAACTCCTTTGATTTTAAATGTGCGACTCTAAGATTTACCAGAATGATCACTAGGGTCGTGATCTATCTGTGTATCAATTTTGAAGCCATCCAAATAGTTCGCGAATGTATTTCCGAATGTGAAGTGCATGTGAGGCAATTGGACACGCGTGTTGTTTATTTTGATTATAAAATGAGTATTTATTATATTTATTATAATTGCAAATTCCAAGTTCAAAGCATTAATGACTTTACGTTTAATTTTTTTGAAACGAATAGAACATTTATTTTGATTTTGCATTAGGTATTATTTTTTATAAGCATAAAGACATAAGACATAAAAGAAAAGTGCAACAAAGAGCCCTCTTGGGCCCATCCGAGGTTGCACTCTCTAGCTCCTCTTCAACAGATTTGCCTATACAACCTACACTCATTTGTTTTTACTCTGCTATAACTCCGTATCCTCTTAGTTAAAATCTCCCATAATAAGACACTGAGCCCGAAAGTTCCTACGTATTTCCTCACAAATATCTTGGTCTGTTTCAGCTTGGAGTCCTTGAGATTCCCTGGTCTGTAAAATGCACCTATCCTGAACCTTCTCTGTTTCTGTACCAATTTTAATGTCAAGCCAGATTGATTCTACTTCTTTTACTTTACTAGAATCATCAACTCTAGTAGTGCAGTACAAGCTATTTACATATACAAACACTCGCCTCCCTGCCGTGATTCTCTGCAGTATGAGAACGATGTTATACCCTGTAACTCGAAATCCCTGTAGCCTATCCCTTTATACCCCTCACCTAACCCATGTCCTGGTTACACAAATGATATCAGGCTTTTCAAGGGCACCATAACACTCAAACTCATCAATTTAGACCTAATACTTGGGCATTCAGCAAACATGTGATCTTATACTTTGAGTGACTCTTAATAATTCTGAGGTAATTATGATCTACCTGTCCTATTCTGACATGAACTTCTACCAATGCTTACTTCCTGATGCCCTAGTACTAGCGTCCCTGAACCCCCCCCCCCCCCTCCTACCTAGTTTCCCTGAATGACACTTCTGTAGGCATCCTCCAAAGCCCTTGCCCCCTCATCCGATAAGTGAAGCCATCCTTCATAAGTACCTATGCCACTCTAGAACTGATCCATAAGTCTACATAACTAAGCCCCATAGCTGAACATAAGTTTGAACTGAGCAGTACACAGGACAGAGCTCTCGAGTACACTCCTCATGGCTCACAGCGAGGAGGATTCAGTCCCAATGACTGGTTCTGGGACTCCTCAACCTCAGGCAGCCGGCTCCGGTACTCCGCTAACTATTCTCACACTCTGCCTATGTCCTATTGTTGTTCACCCCCACCTGTATTATAACTGTCTACGGGCTAATCTACCAAGTTCTGCCTCAATGACAGGGCCCATATCCACTACTTTTGCCCGGTTTGACTATACATATGTCCTTTCCAACCAGAATGTTCGGCTAAGGGCCTTACTTGAGACCCCAACCATAAACTGCTAGAATCTGTTCCCTGTCACTTTCAGAGCTGACTTAACGCACTGACTATTTGCTAGTGTAACTGCTGATGTCCCTGGGGCTGTACTGCTGACTCAACCTGAATTTTGTCCATCCTCCTGATCCAACTCTACACCTCAGATTCTGCTACCACTCCATTACCAGCACCTCTATCTTACTGTCTGTGGCCCTAGCATTACTTTTCCACAATGTTTGGTCTCAGAACGTGCACCTACCAACACACTTCCAAACCCCAGCCGCACTAACACTTTGCCTTATCTCCTCCCTTATGCCCTATCAGAACTCACCATGGTCTGAATCTGTAGGTTTTTCTGACCCTAACCACAATTTGGATAGATCTTGGTCAGACGTACACCTCCTGCGGCTCATCTCTCCACCTAACTTACTAACTGCGCTCAAGCTCGTACTCTAGCCTGGAGGGCCTATAGCTCTGTACCTTCGCCCTGCATTAGTCATGCTCATTTGAATACAACTAGTAACTTAGGTATATAACTAAGTTTTTTTTTTTTTTTTTTTTTTTTTTTTTTTTTTTTTTTTTATTTTTTTTATGTTTATTATTTTCAATATCTTTACTAACTTAATTACCTTTATTTTTTTTTTTTTTTTGTTTGTTTTTCTTCTTCTTCTTAATAGATCTAGGTAAAGCCTTACCTAAGTCAAGAACAGCTCTGAGTGCACCAAATCAGTACTGAGAGCTAAAATATCTAATCTAAATAAATTTTAATATCTAGATACCTTTAATTTAATATCTAATTTTAAATATTACTTATCCAACCTGCAAAATATATACATAAATAAGGAGCTAAGACACTTTTTCAAGTTTACTACTAAGCTAGACTTTTTTGTTTTTTTGTATGTTGTTAAACCTAAAGCTAGAAGGTAACAATGCTAATATTGCAATAATGCTAATATAAATAAAAATTAAACTAATCACCTAACTAATATCTAAATCTTATATTTCAACCTTACTAACTGAACAACAAAACTAAGACTAAGACAATTTTGGCGCACACAAGCTAGACTGAAAGTCCTTTACAAAGCACGTAAGAGGTAACAGCTAACTATGACTGCTTAAAACTAATACTTAAACGATCACAAACAAACTATCAAACACTTAACTTTAAAATTTAATGTGGGTTCTCAAAAAATACACAAAACAACAGAGCTAACCAACCGAATCGCTTGGTAAGCAGGGTCAGAATGATGTGGATAATGCGGGCGCCGATGCGACAGTGAATTTGGGACATGCAGGAAGGTCATGCAAAGTTATGGTTATGATTACGTTTTGACTCTGGTAAAGCCTAAACTTAGGAAACGAGCTACCTGTTCAAGAGTATCACCTATTTCGGGGTGATGAAACAGGTGTGCAACTGAGTAGTTACAAGCAACTACTACAAACGAATAGTATCCGCTATTACTATTCTAAGTATAGGAACCTCCCCCCCCTACCGTTCAGTAACACCTATAAGGGCTGATGACAGTGGCTTTGTAAGATCCAACAACCACCGTAGACCCCATACATCCACGACTTTCTTTACTCATAGATGACATTACATGCTATCCCGCTCAGGGAACACAGCAGCTCATATATTGGCTTAAGGCCTGGTTCCCTTACCACAGGGCAACATATGACTGTCTGGGCCTGCTGTCAATCTGTGACATATTCTTCTACAAAAGATTGATTCCTGAGCGATGAATGCCCCTTCAATGAGCTATTTTCTCTGAATAAGACATGACAATCTAACAAAAGTGAATAGATCCATACATGATCACCCCTTGAAATAAGTCTGATTCACATCAAAAGTAGTCGATTCACATTGGACTCATGACAAGTCTGAAGCAAGGTGCCTCTTGTTGCTTCTGATATCGTGCCGAATTTGTTTGAATAGCCGAATATCCCTTTTCTTATTTATAAATAACACGTGCGCTAATTCCAAAGTCGTACTACCCGGTACGCGAAATAGCTTGCGTAATGCCGAAAATATGTGCTGTGCTATAACTCTGAAATTGATTGCGGTAATGCCTCCACGCATGACGAGCCGCCGAAAATTGATGCTGTTCAGCCCTACTTTTGTTGCGAAAGATTACAAAATCTACATTACTATTTGATACGCGTCTGTCTGTCTATCTGTCTGTCTAGCCGGCACCGTCAGTTTATTCAGTTTAAACGTCCCAGTTAATTCACGAACTTGGCTTCCGAACCTCCCATCCGAGCTAATCGTCCTTTAACTCACTATCAAACACAAACACACCATTTTTCCCCTTTCCAAATCTTTCTCCCTATACTAATAATACTTCCCCCAATTTTCACTAATACCCTCCATTTTTTCTATAACATATTTTCTCACATCCTACCCAATTTCTCCCAAACACCTTATAATCAAAATTCTTTTTCTAGCTTCACCAAAATTCTATTTTTATTATCCCAACCACCCCCACACACAAATACATTCTACAAACCTCAAATCTCAAAAACATATCCCCCTCCTTTCTTCAAAAAATAAACTCTAAAAATCACCCCCTCCCACACTTTTTATTTCATACACTAATCACCTCCTACCCCCATACACCCCAACCAACTCTAACCTCTTCCCTCCACTCATCCATAAATAACATCATCATTCCCCATCTCTTTACTTTTATTCCCTTACCAAAACTTATATTCCCCCCCTCCCATAACCACAATTCCCTCCATCATATTCTCCCCCACTTCCAAAAATTAACCATACTTATATCATCCCCAACAATCCCATCCTTACTAAACACACACCCCCACCTTCCAATTCCTACCCAACTCTTACCCTCTTTTACTCACCCTACTCCAAACAATTTCACACCCCCTATTACACATCACTCCCTTTATCACACACCTTACATTATCCATCTATCAAATTAATTCCTACCCCAACTCTTACCCTTCTTTATTCACCCTAATTCATACAATTTCAAACCCCCTATTAACACATCACTTCTTTACACACCTATACATATCATCCATCCAAATCAATTCTTACCCCAACTCTTACCCCCTTCTTTTACATCACCCCTTCTAACTCACATTCATAACACACATTTCCAAAACTCCACAAATTCCACCACTTTCTAACATTTACTAAATCATTACCCACCTCATCCTATTCTACTTTCACTTTCCCTATTTTACACTATCCCCCCTTTTCCCTTCCCCCAATCATAAAAACATCTATATCAAACATCCCAACACAACAACAACACCAACAACCACACCCACCACAACACAACACAACACCAACCACAACCCCCAACCCCACCCCACCCCATCCATCCATCCCATCCCATCCACCCCCACCCACCCACCCCACCCCACCCCCCCCCCCCCACCCCCACCCACCCCCACACCACCCACCCCCCCCCCCCCCCCCCCCCCCCCCCCCCCCCCCCCCCCCCCCCCCCCCCCCACACACACCACACCCACACCACCACCACCACACCCACACCACACACCCACACCCACACACTCACCACACACCACCACCACACCCACACACACACTCACTCACACACACACCCACACCCCACACCCACACACACACCCACACACCCACCACACACCCACACCACACACCCCACACCCACACCCACACACACACCCACACCCACCCACCACACACCCACACACCACACACCCCACAACCCACACACCACACCACACACCCCACACACACCACCACACACCCACACACCACCACACACACCACCACACACCCACACACACACACACACCACACCACCACACCACACACCACACCACACACACACACCACACCCACACACACACCCACACACCCACACCCACACACACACCCACACCCCACACACAACACACACCCACACACACACACACCCCACACACACACCCACACCAACACCACACACCACCACCACACACACACACACCCCACACCACCACCACACACACACACACCCACACCACACACACACACACACCACACACCCCTCACACACACACACACTCACACACACACACACACACACACACACCCTCACACCACACACACACAACACACACACACACCACAACACACACACACACACACACACACACACACTCACCACACACTCAACACACACACACACACACTCACACACACACACACACACACACACACTCAACAACACACAAACAACTCACACACACTCAACACACAACACACAACACACACTCACACACACTCACACACACACTCACACAACACACTCACACACACTCACACACACTCACACACACTCACACACTCACACACACTCACACACACTCACACACACTCACACACTCACAACACTCACACACACTCACACACACTCACACACACACACACACACACACACACACTCACACACACTCACACACACTCACACACACTCACACACACACACTCACACACTACACACACACTCACACACACTCACACACACTCACACACTCACACACACTCACACACACTCACACACACTCACACTCACACACACTCACACACTCACACACTCACACTCACACACTCACACACTCACACACACTCACACACTCACACACTCACACACTCACACACTCACACACTCACACACTCACAGCACTCACACGCACCTCAGCACTCACGCACACTCACTACACTCACACTCACACACTCACACTCACTCACGCACGCACGCACGCACGCACGCACGCACGCACGCACGCACGCACGCACGCACTCACTCACTCACTCACTCACTCACTCACTCACTCACTCACTTACTCACCCATACTCATACTCACTCACACTCACCAACACTCATACTCACTCACACTCACCAACACTCATACTCACTCACACTCACACTCACTCACAATCACCCACACTCACACTCACACTCACTCACACTCACACTCACACTCACACACATACACATACACACACTCACCCTCACTCACTCCATTCTTCACTCGCTGTTGCGAACAATTCGAATCGACTCATTTGACGACTCATCTAAAACAACGTCAGACTCATTAGTCGACTCATGAAGCAACTCGGAGTCAGTTACACATCCGCTCCATAGTCACTAGAAGCGACGCTTCCTGCATGCGTTTCGTGGTACGGTCCGGGACTGCCGTGGCCATATTCCGGGATGGCTCGTGATGTCATCGTGTTACCGATATCATGGCCGCCGCTGCCCTGGGTCCGGACCCCGCTGTGGCCGGGATCTGCGCCGGCCCGCCTGCCCTCCCGACATGTGGGCTCCGCCCAGCCTACGTAGCTCACTCCTTTCGTTCGTCCATTCTCCTTGACAGGCCCGGCTGTTCACACCCATTTTTGTGTTAAAAAGTACCGGCTGTATGGCGACCGCCTAGTGACAAGTGCCGCCTCGCCACCACACACACTCCCCCGCCCCGCTAACGATTAAAAACACACTTATCCCCTGCCGCTGGCCCGCTCCTCGATCCATTAAGCCAAGTTGCCGGCCAGTCGCACCTTTTCGTTCCGCCCTCTCTGCCCCCACAAACATATCTGCCCGGCCTTTCCCCACGCTCATACAAACACATTCTGCCTAACCCTTCGCTGCGCTCATACAAACATCCTCTGCCCGGGTCCCAAGTGCGTGGTCTGTCCATATACCCATCCCCTGTTTCCCGCCGATGCCCTCCCACGGGTAAATAGCCCCATTAACCCGGGCTGGGACGGGAACAGCTGGGTCGCCCCTCTCCGCCGAGTGACGTCATATCTCCCGAACCAACACTCCAGCCTGGGTCGTCCACCGTGAATAACATGGCTGATGAGGTGCGGAGCGTAGGTTGGGTTAGATAATGGATAATTGGATATATAGCGGGCTAGAGGAGCGAGCGAGATCCCTTACTTGTCAACTGGAGACTGATCTGATGCGCTGATAGTCGACTCCGAAGCATGACACCCGAAGCAGAGTGTCGGGCCCGCGCCTCACGGCGCTGCTGGGACGCCACCTCCTGACGTCTGCTGACGTCACTGATGGCGTACTCTCCTTTGGCGCGGCCCTCCTGGCTCCATGTCACGGCGCGACTGCCCTCGGATCTCTCCCGCGAGTGACTCCATTTGTTTTCCACCTCTGCCGTTATATCTCCTCTTACTCCCGAGGCCGGCCGTGTGACTTCCTGTCCACCTGCCCTCTGCGACGGTGGGGTTCCGTCTGCTAAATGGTCCCTTCTGGCCTGTTGATCCGACTCTTGTTAGTGTTTCCTATCGTCCGTTCCGGGGCTGGTTAGCGACATCCGACGTTAAACGGCTCCCCCTGTTTCTTGACGGATCAGCTACCTCCGACGCTTGTTGTGTTCCCTATCGTCCCTTCCGGGGCTGGTTAACGACATCCGACGTTAAACGGCTCCCCCTGTTTCTTGACGGACCAGCTACCTCCGACTCTTGTTAACGACCCCAGCTGCTGACCTGGTTCACTCTATGCTGATTAATCCGCCAAATCCACTTCCTGTGGCGTTTTGCTGTTCTGGTTAACCGGTTAATCAGCTCCCTCCGGCCTCTTGCTAGGGCGCCCCGGTGTTGTTTCCTGTTCTGGTTAACCCGGGTGCGTGACTAAGCAGTTTATATCTGTCGTTGTTCACACCTGGCCTAGGCGGCCGGGTGTCTGAGTTTGCGCAGGGGCGTGGCGCTACTTCTCTGGTTTACACACCTGGCGATTGAAAGTGCTGCTCTCCATTTGTCTGGATGGTATGAAGACCAAACAGGACATTACGTCTCGCCTGGTCCCTTCCTGACACGCACCTGCGTCCGGCCAGCTGCCTAGTATGCGCCGGGCGGCCACTCCGCCGTCACCTGGGGCGCGAGCGGCTTCCTGGCCGGGCGTCTCAATGGTAACTCTATTTTATCTCGCCGCCCAGCTATGTCGTATTTGCGCGTCGGTGGAACACCAGCTAGTGATTTCGTCACGCCCTGCTCTGCTGGTCTCTGGTGGGGGGGGGGGGGCATCAGGTCTTCGTACGTGACGGGAGGGTGAATTGTCGGCCGGCTGGGTCAGGTACCATGGTGCCCGGCGATTAACCCTCGTCCTACGGGGGAGGGCTAACAGGCCTCCCCCTGAGGTTCTTCTTGAATAACTTTTGACACATGCGGTGCATCTTGCTTAAATTTTTGGTAGCTGCGTTTACAATAATTATACGTAGGCTGTAAACATTTAATTGAAATTAGTTAAGTAGTTTGGGAGATAATAATGTTTTGCTGACGTCATGTTGGTAAAAGATGAGAAATGTTGGAACAATCGTAGAAAACAGAGTTTTAAAGAAAATTGCAAACGTAATTCACCAAAGATGCAAAATGGCATTCTCTTTAAAATGGAAATATTTGATTTTCAAAATTTTGGGTTTTTGACCCCTAAAATAAGAATAAAAGTGATTTTTTTTTTGGAAAATCCCCACAAAATCAACATTTTCAAAGATATTACAAAACCGGATTATATGTGAGATAAATGAGTATGGGCAATATCCATACCAAATTTCAAAGCAATATCTTCATTTTTGACTGAGTGATGGCTTCCTAAGTGTAAGAAACTGATGACGTCATTTTTTTAATAACTTTTTTGGCATTTTTGGACAAGATACGAACCTAATATTTACCTTTTTTGTATTTCTGAGTCAAAACTGGTCTAGGAACATGCCTTTTATTTACATTTATCAATTTCTCATTTTGAGACTTTCTGAGAGCAAATCGCTGTTCTGGACGTGGTAAATCCGAGGTCATTCACTTGACCTGGAAGGTCACCCGTTGACCTGAAACCTCAAAATCGCATACTGTTAGATTCTTCTCATGACAGGCAACATGCTGGTTCTTACCGCATTGCTCTAAGTTGCTTGGTTTGGAAGTTAACAGGGGGCCTGTCAGCCCCCCCCCCCCGTAGGCGAAGGTGAAAAAAGCTCCCGTAGGGCGAGGGTTAATGCTCTCTTGGTTTTCTGTATACCAGCTGACGTTTCTTTGTCAGCGGCCGGGTCCACCCTGTGGTGAACTAAATGCCAAAAAAGTCGGCTGTACGGTTATTCAATGTTACCAGCGTTACAGACACAGCCAGCTTCAACATTGCTTTACGTTGTTTCATCGTCAGGAGAGGACAGCCCACGAAAATCTTCCCCGACAACGGCACCAACTTCATCGGTGTGGAACGGGAGCTGCGCGAGGCCACAGCAGGTTTGGTCAAAGAGCGGATCACTGGCGAGCTCAGCAACGCCACATCTCTTGGCAGTTCATGACACCGGCGGCCAGCCACATGGGCGGTGTGTGGGAAAGGCTGGTTGGTTCAGTGAAAAGATGTCTGAGAGTCGTGCTGGGCGGCCAGACTGTATCTGACGAAGTGCTTGCCACGGCGCTCTGTGAAATAGAGCACATCATCAACAGCAGACCACTGACGTCAGTTCCACTGACGTCAGTTCCACTGACGTCAGTGACCACTGACGTCAGACCACCTACGTCAGTTCAGACACTACCGACTTTAGAGCAGTGACGCTCAACCATCTGCTGCTCGGGAGCAGCAACCCTCGCATGCTCCGGGCGTCTTCTACTTAGATGACCTGAACACAAGGAAAAGATGACGCCATGCTCAAGCACTGGCGAGCCATTTTTGGAAACGTTGGTCAAAAGAATACCTACCCACGCTGACGGTGCGGAAGAAGTGGCAGAAGGACTTCAGAAACGTGGCGGCAGGTGACCTTGTCCTCCTAGCTGATCCCAACATACCACGAAGATTGTGACCGCTCGCAAGAGTGACTCAAGTATTCCCGGGCTCAGATGGAAGAGTTCACACTGTCGAAATCAAGACCTCCGAGGGAGGCGCGTACCGACAGTGTACAGTAGTGAAAATAGCCGTGCTCGAAGAAAGTACAGTGACAAAGCAGTAGTCTGAAACAGCCCAAAACTCACCGATCATCGTACTCAGCTCCGGTCTCTCACAAGTACCGAAACAAAGGAGGGTTATGGCATGATGTTTATTTGTCGTATCGTGAACACGTTAGGTACTGCAGCGTCGACAACAGCAGTCGCGCGTTCCGCCAGACGTGTTTATCTACCTGACCGGCAGCTGGGGCGAGCAGGCACCTGTGGAACACTGCAACGTTAATGTCCGAACGGCGGCCCAGCTCTGCAGCGCTGGCACGAGGTCGATGCAGCGACTCGCCCTGAGCCACAGCCGACTGATGAGCCTGCTGAAGCTGCTCCTGCTAACGCACGATCAGCCGCCGGTCCAGATCGCCGCCTGCTCCAGACAGCGCTGGCGTCAGCTCTCCAGCTGGCGCGTCAGCTGTTTGACGCGCCGATGCAGCGCGCATTCACTGCACTGAGCGGCGGCGGTGACGGCGTGCAAAGCGGACAGCTCGTCATCCGCGCGCCGCCTATCCTCTGCCAGCTGCCTGTATTTGTATTTGTATTTGACGTTGGACCCCATCCACGCCGAAGCGGGCTATTCCGGAGCCACATACAAGCATGGACAACACGAATGATACACTCATCCTAATATAAAATGAAGACAGTTTCACTACAGCACATACTTCCATACAGCACATACTTCAATACTCTCACATACACATTACATCACATACACTGCAATGCTCTCACACGCACATTACGTTATACACATCAGGCTACTCTGGTTGAGGCATGTTCTGTATCGCTCTTTTGAATGCGGGCATGGCTGAGTGACGTGTCGCTAAAGGCAGCTCATTGTAATTTTGCACAACATGATATAGAAATCGGCGCTTGCCAGCCTCTGTCCTCACGCGTGGAAGGGCCAGGTCAGAGTTCTGTCGCGTAGAGCGGGAGCGGAGATCAGAATTGACATGAAGCTGGAAAGCAAGAGCCTGTGGTTCGCCGGTGTTTCGAATTTTGTGTAGTAGATTTAGGGAGTGCTGTCTGTATAGCTGCTGGGCAGTGGGCCAGCCAAGCTCAGCTCGCACGTCAGAGATGTGATCAAATTTACGTTTGCCAGATATGACACGAAGGGCAAAATTTAGAATTTTGTCAAGGCGTTGTATGTTCCTCTGCGAGCCATTGCCAAATACTGCTAAACAGTACCGAACGTGTGAAACGACCAAGGCATTTACAAGAAGTGGCAACCGCTCGCGAGGGATGCTGTGCCGCACGTGCGATAGCCCAATGAGGATACCACTACATTTTTTTTACCAGGGAAGACACGTGTGAGTCCCATGTGAAGTGCTTATCAAACAGAACACCTAAATTTTTGACGTATGGGCTCTCTTGTCTTCTTGGAACTTCGTCTTGTCTTCGCGGAACTGAACAGCAACAGGGTAAAGGTCGCGACAATTTTGGCGGGATCCGAACGCTATTAATTCGGTCTTGCTTGTATTTACTTTGAGACCATGAGAGTGAAACCAGGTATCAAGTGCACTCAGGGTGTCCTCCAATTTACTGACCAGATCATTGAGTTGGTGTTTTTTGCCGGATAACAAAATTTGAGTGTCATCCGCGTCCACATGAGCATCCCCCGCGAACAGGCACATATCGTTAGCGAATATTTGAAAAAGTAAAGGCCCAAGAGACGAGCCTTGAAAAACTCCGATAGAGTTGGGGAGAGGCCTGGAGAAATGAAGGTTCCCACTCCCGTCAGCCGTACAGACAGACTGAGTGTGACCTTTAAACCGCTGTAAACAAGTCTCGCGCTCTGTTCTCACTCAACTCTCGCGCTCAGCTCTCCCAAATTGTTGAATTGCAACTTTATTTGCACACCTCGCCTGCTTGCATTAGCAGGATATCCTAATACTCGCCTGCATTTGCCGGGTTCTTCTACACCTATGTCACGTTGCATTGCGCGATTACTTCGGCTGTTGTATTACAATCATCTGCACGCTCCGTTATCCTTTCCTGACAAATACCTGCACTCGCTGCATATCATTTCCCGGGCCGAAATGCCATGGACCAGTAGCCACGATCAATTTAGAGCAACATATTCAGTCCACACCAGAGCGCTCGGGACACACGAGAAGGTGTCTCGGGCTCAGGTAGGCTTGCCGCGTCTGCGACAATGGAAGTTGTCACAAGTAAAGACGCTCATCCTTGTACACAGTGACGTCACTAGCTGGCAGTTTCCTGCCTAAAAACCCATAGCTTCATTACTATCTAAGAATTATATCGACACCAGCATTAACTAGAACCGGGACCAGTCAATGGTCGGATCCTTGGGGCAACACACCGACTCAACACCGAGTTGACGGGATGTACGACTTAACGATCTGCTGCGCTCGTCTGTGACAGACGACGCGAAGACAAAAAGTTGCAACATTGCAACATCAGCTTGCAATAGATCTAAGCTTGCACATATTCAGTTCATCGTAGCTAGTGCATGGGCGAAGATCCGTCGAAGTTTATGCCATATGTTTTATGACATTCAATGATTCCTTTGCGTAGCGTCGGTACGGTAGTAAGAATGGTGTCTCAGCCGTTGTGTGTCAATTGCATGTATTACAAACAAATATTACCCGGTGCCCATGTGAACCATTACACCTGACATCTACGAGTACGGCGCGCTTAAATGTGCGCAATATTCGGCTCATTTAATGCGTTGTAGTGTCTAAAAATATTTTGGCTATTTACACAAAAAAGTTGCAAAAGCAATACAATTTGGCGGCTTAAGTTACAGTAGGACGACCTTCCAGATATTTTTTTCCGACTCCTAAGACATGTTTCTACCTGAAAGTGCGAGGCGAAATTAGAAATTGTTTGTACGGTTTCTGTGAGGACTCAATATAATCTGAAGGAGACATAATTTCGTGGATTTCCTATGCTGAAATCGGGTTGCATGCAAATGTTTAACACAAATTGGCGGGTAAGTACTGGTACTACAGTGACCAGGAGTGCATCGACAGGCGGAGACTCGGTTCTACTGGGAACCTCGCGGCGAATTTCAGATTTCATGCTCAGTCCAGAGCTATATAGATAATTTCACGATTTTGGGCAGATTTCCCTATGGCGGGCTAACGCCCGGGCTTGCGCTGGGAACCCCAAATGAGCGGATCGGTCCGTAACGCGTCACTAACCAGAGGGTCAGTCACTGGCCAGAGTGGCGCCGTCACTGGCCGGAGGGGCGCCATCATTGGCTTGAGGGGCGCAGTTACTGGCCTGAAGGGCGCCGTCACTGGCCGGAGGGGCGCAGTCACTGGCCTGAAGGGCGCCGTCACTGGCCGGAGTGGCGCCGTCACTGGCCGGAGGGGCGCCATCATTGGCTTGAGGGGCGCCATCATTGGCTTGAGGGGCGCAGTCACTGGCCTGAAGGGCGCCGTCACTGGCCGGAGTGGCGCCGTCACTGGCCGGAGGGGCGCCATCATTGGCTTGAGGGGCGCCATCATTGGCTTGAGGGGCGCAGTCACTGGCCGGAGTGGCGCCGTCACTGGCCGGAGGGGCGCCATCATTGGCTTGAGGGGCGCAGTCACTGGCCTGAAGGGCGCCGTCACTGGCCGGAGTGGCGCCGTCACTGGCCGGAGGGGCGCCATCATTGGCTTGAGGGGCGCAGTCACTGGCCTGAAGGGCGCCGTCACTGGCCGGAGTGGCGCCGTCACTGGCTGGAGGGGCGCCATCATTGGCTTGAGGGGCGCAATCACTGGCCTGAAGGGCGCCGTCACTGGCCGGAGTGGCGCCGTCCCTGGCCGGAGGGGCGCCATCATTGGCTTGAGGGGCGCAGTCACTGGCCTGAAGGGCGCCGTCACTGGCCGGAGTGGCGCCGTCACTGGCCGGAGGGGCGCCATCATTGGCTTGAGGGGCGCAGTCACTGGCCTGAAGGGCGCCGTCACTGGCCGGAGTGGCGCCGTCACTGGCCGGAGGGGCGCCATCATTGGCTTGAGGGGCGCCATCATTGGCTTGAGGGGCGCAGTCACTGGCCGGAGTGGCGCCGTCACTGGCCGGAGGGGCGCCATCATTGGCTTGAGGGGCGCAGTCACTGGCCTGAAGGGCGCCGTCACTGGCCGGAGTGGCGCCGTCACTGGCCGGAGGGGCGCCATCATTGGCTTGAGGGGCGCAGTCACTGGCCTGAAGGGCGCCGTCACTGGCCGGAGTGGCGCCGTCACTGGCCGGAGGGGCGCCATCATTGGCTTGAGGGGCGCAGTCACTGGCCTGAAGGGCGCCGTCACTGGCCGGAGTGGCGCCGTCCCTGGCCGGAGGGGCGCCATCATTGGCTTGAGGGGCGCAGTCACTGGCCTGAAGGGCGCCGTCACTGGCCGGAGTGGCGCCGTCACTGGCCGGAGGGGCGCCATCATTGGCTTGAGGGGCGCAGTCACTGGCCTGAAGGGCGCCGTCACTGGCCGGAGTGGCGCCGTCACTGGCCGGAGGGGCGCCATCATTGGCTTGAGGGGCGCAGTCACTGGCCTGAAGGGCGCCGTCACTGGCCGGAGTGGCGCCGTCACTGGCCGGAGGGGCGCCATCATTGGCTTGAGGGGCGCAGTCACTGGCCTGAAGGGCGCCGTCACTGGCCGGAGTGGCGTCGTCACTGGCCGGAGGGGCGCCATCATTGGCTTGAGGGGCGCAGTCACTGGCCTGAAGGGCGCCGTCACTGGCCGGAGGGGCGCCGTCAGTAGACGGAGGGGCGCTGTCACTGGCCAGAGGGACGCCGTCCATGACAGGGGCGCCCTCACTGACCGGTGACGCCGTCACTGGCCGCAAGAGCGCCACCTCTGGCCGGAGAGGCGTCCTCATTAGCCGGAGTGGCCCCGTCACTCGTCAAAAGTGGCCGTCATTAAAGGAAATAGTTCACCTGGGAAATTTTTTACCCAACACGATTTGATTATATTTTTTAATACAATTTATTTTTATATTGTCAAAAATGGCCTTATATCGCGCCGATTCAGGACAGAAGGCCGTAATTTGTTATTGTTTATCAAAACTATATGCATACTCTCTGAGTCAGAGTCCTGACGTCACGCAAATGTAAAACAGGGTTCAGCCAATCAGATTCGAAAGTAGTCGCGTAAAGATAGACTCGCATTGGAGATGTGCCAACCGGCGCCCGGCGATTCGTTTGCTAGCACCAGCTGCAAGCTGATTGGCTGATGGTATAGCCTCTGCCCGGGCTAGAACCAGTACAACATTCTTTCGCCAGCACCGCATTCCTTCGTCAAAAACTCAAATATATTCGGCTGGAGAGTCTTTTCAGTCAAGAAAACTTGCAGATAGGGGTTTCCCAACACGGGCTACACAACTGCTATCTCAGTTTAAAACTAATGTTGAAGGTGAACTATTTCCTTTAAAGGAAATAGTTCACTTTCGGAAGAAAAAATTCAGAACACGATTTTATTATATTTTTTTAATACAGTTTCTTTTTTTTCTTTTCAAAAATGGTCCTACATCGCGCTAATTCAGGACAAAAGGTTGTAAATTATTAATTTTATGGTGTGCGTTATTGGACTGCGCATGCTCCATGCAGTGCTGGCACAATTCAGACGGTACGGTATATAATACATGCGCCGCATTCCTTCGCCAAAAAGTCAAATATCTTCGGCTGGAGAGTCTTTTCAGACAAGAACAGTTGCAAATAGGGATTTCTCAACACGGGCTACAAAACTGCTATTTCAGTTCAAAACCCCATGTTGAAGGTGAACTATTTCCCTTAACCGGAGGGTTTCCATCACTGGCCGGAAGGGCATCGTCACTGGCCAGAAGGGCGCCGTCACTAGCCGAAGGGGTGCCGTTACTGGCCGAAGGGTTACCCCTAGCCTGAGGGCGGCGCCTTCTCTGATGACGGAACCTGGTTTGAGAGCGGCACTTGACCTGAGAGCGGCACCTGGCATGAGGGCGGCATCTGACCTGAGGGCGGCACCTGGCTTGAGGGCGGCACCTAGCTTGAGGGTGGCATCTGATAAGGGGGCAGCATCTGGCCTGAAGGCAGCACCTGGTCTGAGGGCGTTACAAGACCTGAGGGAGGCACCTAGCCTGAGGGCGACTCCTGGTCTGAGTGCAGCAAACGTCAGATATCAAACCCCGTAAGTAGGTCTATTTCCGGGCCTTCGGCGCAGGAATTGGTCTGCTTACCAGACCCTTCTGCGCCTCAGGCGCGGAGGGGACAGCCGCCCCCGCCGCCCCTGTATAATGTCTACTTTTTAACTTATACCCATGAATACCTATTATTAATACCTATACCTATTTAACCTATTAATTGTACATTTCATCGCTTATAGTGGTGAATGGTTACGACAATGGCCAATGGTGATGCACCTTGATATTTGTTGTTCTTGATTAGTTGTGATCTGTGATGTAAGTAAATTAGTCTTGTCAAAATAATTGCTGACAACCACATATAATCGTTATGAAATAATTGTTTAGATACCTACATAACGCACAAACGGCGAACCCGACGAAATTTTGCGCGAAATCGTTGGAAAACTTTGCGCCTTCCGAACGCACCCTGAATTACCACTTTACGTTTTTTTTGCAATGTTAATAAGACTGTAGGTACAGCTCCCGCACTAAATTGATGCTCCTAGAGTGGTCGGATATCCGAGTCCTCTGTATCGTCCAGAACGCTCTGATGCTCATTACATCATCAGATAAAACCAACTTAAATGCACTTGAAAGTGTATTGCCGTTCAATTTGACACACACACATCGATACTCGTTATATTGCAGTGCTAACTGCACAGTCACAGTACACTAATGTAAGACATGATGACCATATTCAATGATGGGCTATGATGGAAGTTCTCACAAGTAAAGACGCCGGTCTTCGTACACAGTGACGTCACTAGCTGGCAGTCTACTGCCTAAACCCATAGCTTCATTGCTATCTAAAACAAATATATACACAAGCATTAACTAGAACCGGGGACCAGTCAATGGTCGGATCCTTGGGACAACACACCGACTCAACACCGAGTTGACGGGATGTAAGGCTTCACGATCTTCTGCGCTCGTCTGTGACAGACGACGCGAAGACAAAGCCGAAGCCAGCCGAAGCCAGCCGAAGCAGACGTTACACTGCGGATCAGTAGACCTTTGGCTAACTACTCCAGCGACACGGGGTGATCACTAGCCAGCTCTGAACGATACCTGAGCAGGTGCCTCACTACCCACTCCGTGCAAAGCAGTGCAGTGTCCGGGCATCGCATGTGGACTTAGCCACTGTACCGCTGCCACAGGTCCCGAGCGCACCACCGCTGCCGCTGCTACTTCAAACTGTCCTCCAGACAGCTCCACCGCCGTCACAGCAGCTGATCTGCATGCTGTCGCAGTTGCTGCTTCATATGCTGCTGCAATTTGCCACGCAGTTCACTGTCCAGATGATGATATGACTGAGAAAACTACTGGTGATGCCGCGGAGAAGGCTGCTGTGGAAGTGGCTGCTGCTGCAGGTGCTAAAATCCAGGTGGCTGCTGTGAAGGCTGCGGAGGCGGCTGCTGCGGAGATGGCTGCTGCTGAGGTGGCTGCTGCCGAGGTGGCTGCTGCCGAGGTGGCTGCTGCCGAGGTGGCTGCTGCCGAGGTGGCTGCTGCGGAGATGGCTGCTGCGGAGGTGGCTGAGGGGATAGCTGCGGAGATGGCTGCTCCCACAGTTTCTGCAAATATTTCCCCTAGGGATCCGGCTGCTGATGCTGTTGCTGTTGCGGTAGCAGGTCGTTTTGGACAAACCAGACGGAAGAAGCTGCTTGCTGCTCCTGCATCCGCTGAATAAACTCGGGTGAGTGTCCCTGCTACTGCCACTGTTGTTGTTGCTGTTGCTGCTGTCTCAGCCGAGGCTGATCTCGCAGCCACCGCTGCTCCCGGTTCTCCTGATGCTGATAATGTAGAAAGCTTGCCCCTTGGATTGTCTATTTGGCTGGACCGCCGGTTCCGTTCTGCGGAGAAACAGGCCATGTCAGTCATGCCCAGCCAGCTTTATTGATTAATTTGTGTTGTTATCAAAATGTATATTATTTCACAACCTACCAGTATTCATAAAATACGAGTGAAACAAGCCTCTACTAACCGTCATATTACTAGAGGACGGCAATGTGATCGGGGAATTGCCTTGGTGTCAAAATCGTAATTTGGATTTACCCCCTGGGGGTTTATTTTGCCCCCTCAGGATCAGCGGCCATTAATGGATTTTGGGCCGCTATATCGCGCACGTGACCTGCGAGTAGCCACGTGACCGTGTGACCTGAGGAGGCGAACAAAGACAAAATGATGGCGCCCACGTTTTGGCACTTGGCACTTGACACGTGTCACGTGTTATCGATTGACCCGGAAATAGTGCCATCATCAGTCCCCCGTTTTGCCGCATCGAATGGTGCCACCTGCGTCGAAATCGGCCCGGCTGTTTGGGCTGCACGTGCCAATATGCTCCGTTGGACACACACACACACACACACACACACACACACACACACACACACACACACACACACACACACACACACACACACACACACACACACACACACACACACACACACACACACACACACACACACACACACACACACACACACACACACACACACACACACACACACACACACACACACACACACACACACACACACACACACACACACACACACACACACACACACACACACGCGCGCACCTCCCACTTTCCGAGCGACAGCCTAGTGGAAATCTTCGAATTCAGAAAAACATGTAAACATGTTTCTCTTCTTTCTACGATTTTGAACAATTGGTCACTTCGCCGACTTCACACAATGAAGGCAACATTACAATTGTATAACTGTATTGTCCATATATTCATTTATCGTAATTGATTATATATTGTCACAATTCGCGCATAAGTCAACGATTATTGGAGCAAAACCACTAGCACAGGGCTTAAAACAAGCCCGGAAATATATCACTCTTCTGTGGCACGTCAGGCCGTTTGAACGTACCTGCTTTGGTCGCTCGGCAGCGGTTTGCTGCCGGCTCTGGATGAACGCCGCTCTCCTCCCCGGAATGTTTAGACTCTCTCGTCTCCGCATCTCCCAAATATTATTGGCGAATCCATAGGAGTAGTGCAGGAACAGATACTGCAAATACTGCATGCATGTGGTCGCTTCTCTTGCCGCACGGCCTGGTAAATTTCCATAGGCGTCCCCGATAATTTCTCGGACACAACTGAGCCTGAAACACAACGCACACCGCAGTGGTGAGGAACTGTTACCGCTTTTCTGCCTACAACGCCTAAATAAAGTGATTAAAAATAGTATTGGAGGGTGGTGGCAAACGCAAACAAATGCAACATTTAATTTGTATTTTTCATTCCTTCCATTCCTTAGGTCAACCGATGAATACACACACACACACCCCCACACCCCCACACCCCCACACCCCCACCCACCCACCCACCCACCCACCCACCCACCCACCCACCCACCCACCCACCCACACACACACACACACACACACACACACACACACACACACACACACACACACACACACACACACACACACACACACACACACACACACACACACACACACACACACACACACACACACACACACACACACACACACACACACACACACACACACACACACACACACACACACACACACACACACACACACACACACACACACACACACACACACACACACACACACACACACACACACACACACACACACACACACACACACACACACACACACACACACACACACACACACACACACACACACACACACACACACACACACACACACACACACACACACACACACACACACACACACACACACACACACACACACACACACACACACACACACACACACACACACACACACACACACACACACACACACACACACACACACACACACACACACACACACACACACACACACACACACACACACACACACACACACACACACACACACACACACACACACACACACACACACACACACACACACACACACACACACACACACACACACACACACACACACACACACACACACACACACACACACACACACACACACACACACACACACACACACACACACACACACACACACACACACACACACACACACACACACACACACACACACACACACACACACACACACACACACACACACACACACACACACACACACACACACACACACACACACACACACACACACACACACACACACACACACACACACACACACACACACACACACACACACACACACACACACACACACACACACACACACACACACACACACACACACACACACACACACACACACACACACACACACACACACACACACACACACACACACACACACACACACACACACACACACACACACACACACACACACACACACACACACACACACACACACACACACACACACACACACACACACACACACACACACACACACACACACACACACACACACACACACACACACACACACACACACACACACACACACACACACACACACACACACACACACACACACACATCTTAGTTATCGCACTTTCGTGCGCGGGAGAAGCTTATCGCCCAGTTCCAACGGCACCGTGCAACGCAAATGAAACTAGTCAAACTCATCAAGATGTGACGATTGGGGTTTATTTGGTATTATTCGTGAGTATCGGTGCTTATGGGCGTTTATGGGCGCTCCAACGGCGAAGATTATAACGCATGCTACGAGATACTCACCGGGTCAGCCATTTCACGTCCGTCGTCATCCTCATGGGCCAGCCGTGGTAGCACATCATGGCATCAACATCGAAGTAGCTAAAGCCCGGGTACACGGGCATATCCCACACATCCTGGTCGTCCCGTTCCTCAAGAGGAAGCCTGCCTTCGAAGAACAGGACGAAATCGTACGGGTCGGTTGCCGGTGGCGGCCAGGTGATTTCCCTCTCAATCCCCGGGATATCTGGCAGCCGACAGAAGCTTGGACACCGTGGGGCATCCAGTGGCTGGTTGACTGGCAGAGCTGCTGCTGGGCCAGGTGACGGAGCCGCGACCTCATCGACCGCCACTGCAGCATGGACGTTCAACGGTGGAGTTGGGAACTCTGCAAAATACGTAGGTATACGTTAAAAGTATTCATTATTACTGCATTTCTATAGCTGCAAGAGAACTGCTAAGATTTGTGAACATATGTCACCTAAGAACATCAACGATGTAAAAACTCTCTAGAACTACTCTAAAACACGCTATAACAGCGTAAGAACACTCATATGGGGCAAAATTATACACGCGTTAATTTGTATACAAACACCATTGGCCAGCAGTTCAACCGGAAGCGGAATTTTCACACAATGTGTACTGGAGCATTGAAAGCATATTCAATCTTAGGGGTTGAAGCTTATAGTCATCATTCTACATTGGGTGAATTAATAGTTTTCGATCCGAGCACCAGCAGCCCCACGTTGGGCGCCAGGTATATTGTTAAGCATGCTCTAAGAAAATACGGCATAGTACTCTGATCAGCGATCGACCATACCTCCAACTTTCACAGACGTCTGCGTGGCACCGGAACTAGCACCTTCCCAGACAGTTCCCGGTCTCCTTGAATAGTCAACCTGCGAGGAAAAAAGTTGAACACGTTAGGGCCGACTCAATGTATTTTCCAGCATTCGAAATGCGACCGTAATACATGTTTCACGTATGGGTAAAATTAACATTTCCTCGGATGTCAAATGACAATGTTTAAACGGATCTGAGTCAGTTGCCCACAACTGGCATTATTAGCTTGGGCAAATTATTTTGACAAGCAAATGGGGTCTTAGCCGAACGCCATTGACAGGGGGGGGGGGGGGCGTTAAACGCCCCCTGATTATCTTCCGAACCAATGATCGCAGCGAGACGCGCAAGGCTGAATTCGAAAGCTCTCAATGAGACACATCTAAATCATGCATACAATTCAAAAGTGAGGTCTTATGTCAGGTCATGGTCAGGTCAAAGGTCAAAATCGCCGTATTTTAGTTTATGGGCCTTACTTTCCATCAAAAGTCTTCGATTACGACCATCATCACGCAAATTGCTTCCAAAGCTTTGATACAAATCCGGATTGAGCTAAAGTGAGATTGTTGGTCATGGTCAAGGTCATGTCACAAAAGGTCAATATGCTCAAAATATCTGCGAAAGTCATGCAAGGCATGTTTTATGAGTTATTTTCAACGTAGAATTCGACAGTGATAGTCATTTTACCACCCGACTTCTTTTACATCAAGTTAATGTCAAGTTCATTTCAAATTCTCGTCAAAGAAGTTCAAAATTTTAAATTTATAAATTTAAATAAAAAGGTATATTTCTAGATCAGGGTTGCCTACAAAATACAGTGGTGCGAATTATTTATCTGTATCTGGTCAATAAAAGCCAAAAAACGCAATTTGTAAATATGACGTCATGAGTTACCCATGCCATGCCATAAGTTAGTCAAACATGGCGATATCTTTCTGAAATTTGGTATGGTAGTTTCTTATATGTAATTATCTGACTTATTCCGGCTTTTTGAATATCTTTGAAAAATGCGATTTTGTGGGCCCTAAAAAAAATGTTTTGTGCATTTTTGGGTGTCAAAAAGTACAATTTTAAACATCCGAGATAGCCATGTTCTAGTTCTTTCCATTTGCTATCTTTTGAAGTTTTAGGATTGCCTTTTGCTCAAAATATGACATTTGGACAGATTTGACCTTCGTGACCTCGTTTGACCTTGAAGATATTGACTAAAGGTCAATACAATTTTATAAAATGTAGATAATCATAGCACCTACCTGCCCTGTAATTTTCATAATTCTAGCTCTCATACTTTCGGAGATCTTAGAAGGGGGGGGGGGGGGGCACTTAAGTGCCCCCCCTCTCCACTGCGTGTTAGTGGCATACCCCTCTCCACTGCGCGTGTTAAGATGCCATAACTCAATCAAAAATAGAGATATCAGTTTGAAATTTGGTAGTTGCCTACATATGGTTCTTTGACATATCTTCCGTTTTAAAAATAGTTTTTAATTTTGTGATAATCTCCCCCCCCCCCTAAATAAAACAAAGTTTTGGAGTGTCAAAAAAAATACATTGTTAAACATCCGAGATAGCCATGTTGTATCCCTTGCCATTTTCTATTGTTTGAAGTTTTTGGATTGCGTTTTACTCAAAATATGGAATTTGTACGGTCTGTTACATTTGAGCTGATTTTGGTGTAAAACACGTGTGTAGTGAGTAGTGACGTCACTAAATTTGATATAACTCAAAATGTTTTGGACGAAAATTCTTTGTTTTCCCAGAAGACGTAAACGTGATTTAGAAGAAGGTACTCTAAGTATTACGTTGATACCGATATTGGATTTTGAGCTAATACGAAAATTAATCAAGGGGGGGGGGGGGGTAAACGCCCCCGTCAATGGCGGGTTAAGTTTGATACCTACAAAAAATGCACGAAATTGATTCCTGCATGTCAGCGCACCAGTGTATGCTCCAGTAGTGCACTAGCATAAGACCAAGTGCAGACTGGACAAGCTGTTTAAAATACAAACTAGAGCTGCGGTCGTATCGCTCAACATTATTTCGGGCGTGCGCAGTCAACAGGAAGATCTAAACCGGGCGGCAGGATCTACTTGTACCGATATCTTGCTGGAAGGAGATACAGATTCACGTTAACTGCAGCGCTAACTCGATGCGGTGTCTGCACGATATCGAATAAAGTCGCATTCTGGCAGCGCAGTGTCATGCCATTGTATCGATTTAATTTAAACTGGCACATTCAATTCACATTCAGCTGACCTGCACGCCGCCGACGGCACCTCCCTCCGCCATCCCATTTGGCGGCGGATCCCGACCGTTCGGTGACAATGTCGGCTGCCCGTCTGGACGCCGCGTTCCGGACGTCACCGCTGCTGAGCCATTGGCTGAAGGAGACGAGGTGTTCACTGGCGGGACAGTCTGCTGGTCGTCGGTAGGAGGCGCCGCTGATGCGGTGGTGGTGGGTCGTGACTTCAAGTTCAGCCCTGGGATCTTGCGAGGGTCAGGGATAAGCTCGAATGCTCGAGTGCATGGATCATAGCGCGTTCTGTGAACAAAAGAGGGCATTATATCTACGCTGTGTGGCGCTGAGAGAGGCGCTAGATGTTTAAAACTAGAATTGTGTTTTCGTTACTGGATCAACTTGGGGCTCTATGAATGATGATGATTGGGGTTTAGGGGCGCTCCGACAACGAAAGTCACATGGCGCCCAAGGGCTCTATGAATAACGCTCGACGTATTTTACAGAAACATAAATCATCGGGCAGAACATATTCGCTTGAACAAAACGCACGCATTACCGAAAATATAACCAATCTTCTGCACAGTCCACTCACCCAGCCAATGTCTCCTTTTCTGACGTCCCCCGTCCGACAGAAGATACTGACGAGCCCCTGGAGCCTCTGCTGGACGCTCCCCTCCTAACGGACGATCCCCTTGAGGAGGAGGTTGATATCCCACGACCTTTCCCGACAGACACTGCTCCCCTGCCTCTGGATCTGCCTCGGCTGGCTGCTCGGCCCCGACCGGCGACCTGTTGACCCTTTTGCGGCGACTGCTGCTGTTTCTGCACCGGTTTCTGCTGCTGAAGTTGCCGTTTTCCATTTGCAGCTGTGATGTTCACGACAGGAACGGCACGCACCTGTGACTTGTCAGCTGGACTCCTGCTGCAGATAAATTTTCCACGCACCCCTGACACGACATAGAGACAGACACGGTGGCGGAGTTGCTATCTATATACATAAATCACTACCATTTCAAAGACTGAATCAGTTAGAATTGGGTGATGAAGAATGGGTGTGGGCAAAAATTAAGCTGCGAGACACTTCATTATTAATATGCTGTGTATACCTACCACCAAATTTAACAGCTGATAGACTACAACTATTTAATAATAACTTGACTGAATCGGCATGCCAAGCCACAATCCAAAATACATCAGCGACTTTCATATTGGGAGACTTTAATACAGGCAATATTTACCTCGACCACCAATTTGACCGTCACAGTGGCATCACATCTTTCGATCACACACTCAAAGACGTAGCAGACATGTTAAATCTACAGCAAATCATAAACCAGCCCACCAGAATCACCAGCAACTGCGGAAACTTGCGAGACCTCATTTTCACAACTAACTGTAACAAAGTCATAGACAGTGGTACACTTTCGTCTTTCTCGAATCTCGATCATCTCCCAGTCTACGTGAAAATTGACGCAACACTACCAACAACAAATGCAGAGCCAACACATGCGGTCATTTGGGACTACTCAAAATTGAACGCTCCCCTTCTCACCAGTCTTCTGTTAAATACTGATTGGACGGGCATATTAAACAATGACATTGACACAGCGACAGATTTATTCGTATCTGCAATACATAAAGCCGCCACTGCTTCAATTCCAATTAGACGCAAAACAATTTATCCACAACAAAAAACCATGGATGACTTCCGAATTGAAAAGAAACATCAGAAAGCGTGATAGACTATTTAAAATTGCGAAACAGACACAGACTAACTTTAATTGGGACAGATGGAGATACCAAAGAAACCTAGTGACATCAATAAACAGACGACTCAAGGACGAATATTTACAAAATCAAGTACAAAAATTACAGTCTCAAAAACTTAATCCTTACAAATATCATCAAATACTACGCACCATTACAGGACAAGCACGAGACGACAACATTCCGCCACTTCAAACAGACAATGGAGATATAATCAACGACGACGTCGAAAAAGCGTCATTGCTAAACAATTATTTTGTTGCTCAATCAACACTGAACATTCCAGAGACACAAGAACCCCCACTAAGCAACATACCAGAAGCTCCAACACTAGACAACATAACTACTTCCGAACAAGAGGTCTTACGTATTCTAAATTCACTAGATTCAAATAAATCAACAGGACCCGACGGAATACCAGTTAAATTACTCAAGCTCTTTGCCTTATTGATTGCCAAACCACTGTCGCAACTCTTCAATAAATCTTTGACAGAGGGACGGTTCCCGAGTAAATTTAAAGAAGCAGATGTCAAACCAATTTTCAAAAACAAAGGTTCACCATCGGATCACAAATGCTACCGACCAATCAGCATTCTTTCAGCACTTTCTAAAGTTTTTGAGAAAATTGTTTATAGAAATGTATACGATCACTTCACAGAACATTCCCTTCTCTCCGACAAACAAAGCGGCTACCGACAGCATCACAGTACACAACAACAACTACTGTACTTGACGCACAACCTCTATAAATCACTGGACTTGGGACATGACTTTACTGCGATTTACCTAGACATATCCAAATATTTCGACAAAATATGGCATAAAGGACTACTGTATAAATGCAAAAACGAATTTGGTATCACAGGACGACTGCTAGACTGGTTCACATCGTATTTGAAAGACAGACGACAACGAGTAAAATTACGAGACACCTATTCGACGACGCAAACAATAAATGTCGGCTGTCCGCAGGGATCTGTTTTAGGACCATTACTTGCACTCATTTATTTAAATGGACTCTCGAATCGAACTCAGCATGACATTCTTTTATTTGCAGACGACACATCTATTTACGCTTCATACGCAAAGACAGACCTACTGACGACGCAACTTTCTCTCCAAAAGGACTTAAGACGAAATATCTAAATATGGTCGAGAATGGGCTATCACGTTCAATACAACAAAAACAATTCAACAAACATTCACACACAAGCTCCAATACCAATCACCAGCCCTCACCTTTGGAGGTAATCCCATACCAGTTCACGACAATTATACACATCTTGGTATAACCTTCTCTAAAGACCTTCGTTTTCACCAACACATCAAAACCATATGCCGCAAAATAAACATTGTACTTAATCCCCTGTATAAGATAGCAAAATACATACCAAGGCCCATTCTCGACGAAATCTACAAAAAATACATCCGACCTCACTTTGACTACTGCGACGCCATCTATGACGGTCACGTCACAGTATTGACGAGAAAAGTACTTGACGAAATTAGAGACACTACAGAACAGAGCTGCCAGACTTGTTACAGGTGGACTTTTCAGGACATCTACTGACAAACTACTCACAGAACTAGGGTGGGATAAGCTGACAACAAGACGACGAATACACAGACTGACGCTTTACCACAAATTTAACACTGCAGAACATCTCCCACACTACATCACAGCCATAATCCCAAGCACCCGTGCACAAGACACACACAGACACCTCAGAAACGCAAATAGACACACTACAACCACCAGCAACACATCATATAAGAGGTCATTTTTTCCTACAACAATCGGACAATGGAACGAGTTAACACAGGACACACAGCAACTCACGCACACAACCTTCAAAAAACAGATTTGCCAGCAGCTGGGGGCACCTAGTCCGCCTAGCTACTACATTGCAGGTTCAAAAAAGGGAAACATCCTTCACGCCCGGCTCAGAATGAACATGTCCCATCTAAATTCCCATTCATTCACAATTCATAAAGCAGACTCACCAGAATGCCGATGCGGACACCATAACGAAAACGTCAGCCACTTCATTCTTACCTGTCCATACTATGAAAATCAACGAAACAGCATGTTCGATAGATTATCCCACACATTATGTATAAACTTCAGACGCATACCTCCAAAACATCAGTTAAACATTTTACTCCACGGCACAGATCTCGGCGGAGGCGACGGTTCGGCAGCGGCACTCCACTTTCAAAACTTTTTGTTGAGTTCAAAAAGATTTGCCCATCTTTAATACAACTTTCTTTGCATGTACTAACATTTAATATTATATTTACTTCCATTACCATGTTGCCGATAAAGGTGTTCATTCCTCACATCTCCGGAGAGGTGCTTGGGGGCTTGGGCAACTTCCAATTCCAGTCCTGTGAGCTGTGCCGTGGCGGCGGTCGCAGTTTAAGTAAAACTTTTTTTCTAATGATTTAGACTTGGCGCTTTAATTTAAGCATTGCTTTTGCGCCTGTCTGATTTATGTTTTGTATGTTACATGGACTTTATGTTTCATAAACTTGGTTATGATGATGATGATGATGATAAACGTGCAAATGCGATACATCAAAGTAATACTGCAGCAACGGAGTAATGCAATGCAACAATGGAAAATGTCTTGCATCCCTTGTCCACTATATGGAGTTTCACTATTGGATGAGTGACTATTGGACTCCACTGCTGGATGAGTGACTCCACACAACTTTGGATGAGTGACACCTGGTGTCACTCATCCAAATCAATGCATCAGAGCTTAACTTCAACGACGACACGAAGCAGGCGCCCAGAGCATCTACAGCAAAATTGGTGTGGCTCGTCATGATCTCAAATTTGTGTCTAAAATCTGACAGGTAATGCAACAGCCCGTAGAGCACAGCAATATAGCTACCTCCTATAATTAATAATGGCTATAATGCTACCTCCACAAACCTATTCACTCGATCGCCATTGCTCAGCTGCATGCTCTGATGATGATTTGGGCCGTAGGGCGCCGAAACTCCTAGATTATATGGCGCCCATGTCGCATGCTCTCGTTCCAGCAAGAAGCCGTCAGTGCACCCAACCGTGGTTTCACTTACCGTTGACCATTCCCCTGGACAACGGCTCCGGTCATAGAGGCCATTGGAGTGTCCTCATCTGTGGAGAAAGGGTGGCACATTGATGCAGGGGCGGTGCTGGGCCCTTGAGACAAGGCAGCATTGTCATAAAAACATACCCAACAGGCCAATTGTATTGCCATACCTACACCAGTAACACACGTGGATTGGCAAAGAGCGAGCGAGCACCGTCCAGCTCAGGGTCAGGCTAGGGCGGGACGCAAATACAACAACACAAATATCCGCTAGTTGATGTTGATATCAGGCTAGTTGATGACCTTGCTTCACTTTTGGCGCTAGCTCGCACTATGAGTAACATGAATAACATCACGGAACGCGACTGAAAGCAGTATTAAAGCGGTGGCTAAACTGAGAAGCTGCAGTACCTAAATGTCACCATCATCGTTAATGGAATAATAGTTTTTTTTAGTAAGAATTTTTGTTTTTAAAAGCAATAATAATTGAACTCCTATGTGGCAAGCTACTGCAAACCTAAAATAATAATTGGTATTGCAGTCATATAGATTGTATGAAGTTATTGCGCTTTAACTGTTGTGTTCGTCTTTATTTTCTAGTGGATTTGCTTACCAGAAAACAACAGAAATTGTATACTGCAGGACCCAATAGCCTTGTACACAGGCTGGTCGAGCATCTAGTAGGACGAGGTAGGCAAGCTTAGGCAATATTTTTTTTACATTTGCATTCAATTTATGGTTTCGAAGGAAATTTTCCTGGAAAATTTGGAAATTTGCTCGAAGATATGCCCATTCCGATTGAAGAAAACCATATTAATCAATACGAAAAAAAATAATGAAAAGAAGGGAAGATAAATATCGGTATCGGAAGAAGGCTACCGAACTGGGTAGGCATTGCCTACATTGCCCACATGGGAGAACCGCCCCTATATTGATGACGTGGAAACCAGTCTCATTTGCTAATGAGCACCAGTAACTCTATGTAACCCTATGACGGGAGTGTATAGTGACGGGAGTGTATATGACGGGAGTGTATATGACGGGAGAGTATAGTATGATGTAAATCCGTTTACTTGATGAAAACAAAGACCGAGACGTACCGAACAACTGACGGACGAAACTTCTCCCGACGTTCTCCAAAATTGGTGTGAATAACGTATGGCATTGTTTTGTATAATGGCCAGATAAGGATCAGTAAAAGGCATGGTTGACACAGCACGACACTAACCTGGTGGATCAGAACCGCGACCAGCATCGTCATCTGTTTCTCCTGAAACACCGTCGAGAACGGGCCGGGTCAACTGAGGTACGTCATCTGTATCTCCTGAAACACCGTCGAGAACGGACCGGGTCAACTGAGGTACGTCATCTGTATCTCCTGAAACACCGTCGAGAACGGGCCGGGTCAACTGAGGTCATATCGGTAACCTTAGGTTAGGCATAGCAGGCCAGCTAATGCCAGAGATAGCCTTAGATAACATAAAAACACCCAGCTACTGATTAAACCATTACATATCCAGACCAGAATCTCGTGAGACGTCTTAAAAAACACATCTAAGAAAACCAAGTCAGAAAGCTTGAAACAAACGCCATTTCAATACATTTCAGAAAGCAACAATTCCAGGAATCTTTGGTCTTTACCACGAAAAAAAGACAATGAATAATTTTAACGTTTACCTGTCCCATTCTTCGTAGTGGAACTTGTTGCAGCCGCCGCCGCCTTTGCACCCTTATTGTTCTTCTTCTTGTTCTTTTTCTTGCCGGCACCCTTCTGCACGCCGCCACCGCCTACTCCTCCACCTCCCCGACGGCCTCCCTCCTCTCGAAGCAGCTCTTCAAACACCTGCTGCGCGCGTGCCTCCGCTGCCTTGCGCTGCTCTGCCGAGGGCTGCTTCTGTTCCTGCTGCTGCCCCGGACGCTTCTTCGCCTTCTTGGCCGCCATAATGACAATGGTGCGGCATTTTTCATACCTGTCCTGAAGAAATACCTTCGAACACGGACACGAAGTATGAAGGAAACGTCACAACGCATCACATGGTTATATTCACATTGCAACTAATACAAGGGAACACGCAATAAAGAATATGGGAAAAGGCAAAGTCAGATGACTCATTGAAACATAAACTTGTTGATGATATCCAACTACATCCGCTACCGCTAAAGAATGTTTCAACAAAGCAGCTGCAAAGGCACCGAATAATTAGTTTAGTTAGCGATCTGACCTTTTCATGACTCTTTTTACACTGGGCTATGTAGTTTTTAAGGTCGGCGGCCGCGTCCTTTGGAAGACGGGCGCCTTTCTTCAACAGGAACTCCGTCATTTCGACCTGGGCGTTCCTGTAGGACTGCTTCAGAACGGATACCTGCGGAGATGGTATGGTCATGTAAAAGACTGACACCTGCGTAGACACAGTTCCACTAATTAAGTCTGCTCTCATGATTTTTAAGACGATCAAAACAGTTGCACAACGGTCTGATCGAAAATGGATTGCCTGTGTAGTGGCTCAGAACTTCCCTGGCACACATCATTCGATACCATTCAATAGCCGACTAAATGCACATTTAATCATCAACCTATTGCTGTAGCGTCTTTGCCGACAACTCACATCTGCAGCATCCTGCGAGTGGATGCTGGCTCCTTTATCCAGCAGAAGGGTCGTCACGCTGATGTAGCCATTTTGGGCGGCCAACCAGAGAGGTGTGCGCCCGTTCTTGTTTTTCCCGTCGACTCTGGCACCCCTGTCGGCAGAAATTTACGATGTTGCGAAAATCCGATCTTCCTAGTGAAACCGTAAAAACAAGTGAGTCCTTTCCCTCCGATATTTGCCCGTCAATATTCCGGGTGTATATCGGGGTGTATATCGGGGTGTATATCGGAGTGTATATCGGGGTGTATATCGGGGTGTATATCGGGGTGTATATCGGGGTGTATATCGGGGTGTATATCGGGGTGTATATCGGGGTGTATATCGGGGTGTATATCGAAAAGCCCCAAGATTGATGAAGAATAGAGCTTGTATTGGCCAGGATTCATAGAGGCCCTGAGTTTATCCGGCATTGACTGGAGTCTCAGCAGAACGCCATTGACTGGGGGGGGGGGGGGGGTAAACTCCCCCTGGTTATATTCCGAACCAATGATAGCAACAAGACGCACAAGACGGAAATCGAAAGCTCTCAATGAGATGAATCTAAAGCGTACTCAAAAATGTCAAAGTGAGGTAAAATGCCAGGTCAGGTCAAAGGTCAAAATGGACGTATGAGTTTACGGGTCATTCTTTCCATCCAAAGACTTCGATTACGACCATGATCACCCAAAGTGCTGCCAAAGGTATGATACATATCCCGCATGAGCTAAAGTGAGATTGTTGGCCAAGGTCAAAGTCAAGTCAAAAAAGAAACTATGGTCAAAATATCTACAAAAGTCATGCTACACATGTTTTATGAGTTATCTTCCACGTATAATTCGATAGTAAGTCCCACCTGACTTCATTTATGTCAAGTTAATGTCCAGTTCAGGTCAAGTTCAGGTCATTGAAGGTCAACATTTTAAATCGATAAATTTAAATAAAAAAAGGCATGTTGCTAGACCAGATTTGTCTCAGATATACAGTGTTGTCATTTGTCTGTATCTGGTCAATAAAGGCTAAAAACGCAATTTTGAAATAAGACGTCATGAGTTACCCATACTTTAGATGCCAAAAGTCAGTCCAAAATAATATCATTCTAAAATTTGGCATGGCAGTTTCCGATGTGGTTCTCGGACATATATTCCGGCTTTTTGAATATTTTTATTTTATATTTTGTGGGCGTTTTCCTTAAACAAAAACTTTCTTGAATTTGTTGGGGTTAAAAACCAGCATTTTTTATTATTATTCTGAGATAGCCATTAGCCATGTCCATTTTCCTTGCCCTTGCCATTTTCATTCTTTTGACGTTTTTGGATTGAATTTTTCTTAAAATATGGTATTTGTACGGTCTGTTACATTTGAGCTGATTTTGGTGTAAAACTAGTGTAGTGACGTCACTAAGTTCGATATAACTCGAAAGTTGTTCGACGAAATTGCTTTATTTTTTTCACAGAAGACGTAAACGTGATTAAGAAGATATCCGGATGTTCACGTTGATAGCACTATTTATTTTTAGCTATTACTAAAATTAATCAAGAGGGGGGGGGCGTTAAACACCCCCCCCCCCCACCCACCAGTCAATGGCGAGTTATAAGGCCCCAGGGTTCATATTTGCCAGAGAGTGAAAGGGCCAATCGGCCCAAAGAGAATTCATAAAGGCCAGAGCTTGTATTGCCCAGAGGTTGTACAAATCTAGAGCTTGTATTGGCCAGAGCTTGAAAGGGCCAGAGCTCGAATTGGCCATTGGTAGAAAGGGCCAGCGCCCCAGCCGTGGTTGGCTGAGGAGGAGTCGGGAAGAGAGCCGGATCTTCTGGTCAGTGCTCCCCGCGTGGCAGTGCCAGGTCACGGCCAGCTCGTCTGCAGTGCAGTGCAGTGCATTGAACGTGAGGTATGGTGAGGCTGTGTTGCAAGAGGTATGGTCAGTGGTGGTGATTTAGCAAAACGATTGGAGGGGGGGGGGGTGAACAGGGACGGGTCCAAGAACTGGCGGATCCAGCCTCTCTCTGTGAGGGGGAGACATTTTTTTTAAAGGTACCTTCATTTTTGTTCTCTCAGTGGATTTGGGCCGGTCACCGTATTTTGGTATTCGTGCTTCAGAAATAAAATAAAAAATTCGGAGAAAAAACGCGATATTCCGTAGGATATACACATATGAGTAATATTAACGTTTATCTCATACCAACTCTCAGGGGCGTCGCCGATAATCTTTTAGTATGGGAGTCGGCTGAAATGACGAAATAAATGTACCCCATTTTGTCTGCGTGTATTTAAACCTTTGCAACATTTGTAATGTGGATTTTCATAATATACTTGTTATTTAGCGCTATAATAAGGTACTTGTTATTTAGCGCTGCCAAGCAGCGCGAAATTTTTACGGATTTGCCTGATAAAACCCAGAAATATAGGCGGTGGGCCTTGTAGAGCAAAGAGTAAAAATGTTATTCAATTAAATTCAGCGTTACGACAAACCGAAGGCGATGACGATAGCTTCGTTATAACGATGTCCACCGATGTGACGCTGCGAAGCGGCGTGAAAATGTTAATTTTAAGTCTTGGAAAACGACATTTTAATATTGGAACTAGACCGTGAGTGGAGATAGGTAACCCTTTTCCTGGTTGCACATCCCGGTATGATGACAAGTATTTAAATGAAGGTAGTTTTTCATATACATTAGCCTCGTATAGTAAATCACGATGACCGGTGGCAGTCCGCGCTCAATAGTACATATGATCATAATAACGGTGTACCGAACTGCGTAACAAACAACTGGTAACAGTGCAAATGGTTTGAAAGCAGCAAGAGGTAAAACGACTTTCCGCGCATAAATGATCCCTGTGGTTCTGGATGAGCCTGGTGGGAGATGGCTTGGGGAGATGGTCCTGGCCTGGTCTCATTAATAGCTCTTCAGTCCAGCAAGTTGGGCACCGCTGGAGCATCTTCCGGGTTCAGATGTCCGCGTCCTTGCGTTCGCGTCGCCTTTTTCGGAACTCGGCAGACTAGCTAGCTAAACATGTAGCCCGCTTGGAAGTTAATATTGTATGAAGGGAGTGGGCTCTGGGGCCAGAAATTACCACCAAGGAGAGCCTCTGCCAGACACTTAATGCAATTCATTTTCCCCTTTTCAAAATTTGTATAAGCAATTGCGAAACTTGTCATGCCGCGAAGCGTCGCGAAATTTTCCGGTTTTTGACTGGATAGCTGGATTTTTACTGCTGCGAAGACAATGTTTACGATTTTACGATAAATTGGGAACGCGCGGGGCATACTTGTATTGACCCCCCCCCCCCTCCAGATTCTCCTGTGGGGGAGAGCATTTGCCCCTGATGTCCCCCCTCCCCACTGGATCTGCCAGTGGGTCCAAGGGACATATGCCACGGGTTTACCAAAACGACTGAAATCTGCCAAAAAATACACATTTCATGATTGTAAAAGAAAATAACGTATGTTTTTAAGCTTCTCTGATTAGGCATTCGAATGTTAAATTATAAACTTATGGGCTACTAATCAGGTTTGTATTAATGTTCGAATTTTCACAACGTAAAATAAAATGTAAGGAATAGGTACGGTCACACTGCCAAAGTAATGGTGGGTTACTGTAGATGGGTAAAACCTAGCAGCGTTTCATAACAATAGATACTCCTGAAACAGTAAGCGGTACATCTCTATCCTACAAATAGGAAGCGGCACATCCCTATCCGACAAATAGGAAGCGGCACATCTCTATCCGACAAATAGGAAGCGGCACATCTCTATCCGACAAATAGGAAGCGGCACATCTCTATCCGACAAATAGGAAGCGGCACATCTCTATCCGACAAATAGGAAGCGGCACATCTCTATCCGACAAATAGGAAGCGCCACATCTCTATCCGACAAATAGGAAGCGGCACATCTCTATCCGACAAATAGGAAGCGGCACATCTCTATCCGACAAATAGGAAGCGGCACATCTCTATCCGACAAATAGGCAGCTCTCTATCACTTTTCACTATTCTACGCCTTCAAATAAAATCGCAATATTCGAAAAACCTGATTCTCTCCCCACTTGAGTGCACTGAGGCATCTCGACCCTGAGACCGCCTCTGATCGGAGAGTTGTAAGCCCACGCCGACGCAGCATCGGGCGTAGTAGCTCGCATTTAGCGGATCCTCGAGTAGAGGCTATTCATTGTAGTAAGGACGTAATAGCCGCAGACTCCGCGTCAGCCAATAGTTGTCCGCCTTTCAAACCGGCAGCGCAAGGGTCAGAGGTTACCGATACGCGGAGCGCTGGCTCGGCGGGAGAAGCGGGTTGATTGTATTTCTGGGGCTTGAGTGCTGATGGAGATGCAAATTGTGGATAGAGGTGCAAAGTTCTGAATATCACATGTAAAGTGATGTAACGTAATTATAAAACAATCGAATATGTGTTTTCATCAGTATGCATTTGTTTATTCAAATGATTGAAAGAGACAGTCAGGGAGAGATAAAGATAGAACGATAGAAAGATAGAAAGATAGAAAGATAGAAAGATAGAAAGATAGAAAGATAGAAAGATAGAAAGATAGAAAGATAGAAAGATAGAAAGATAGAAAGATAGAAAGATAGAAAGAAAGATAGAAAGATAGAAAGATAGAAAGAGACAGCGATAGACAGCGATAGACAGCGATAGACAGCGATAGACAGCGAGAGAGCGAGAGAGCGAGAGAGCGAGAGAGCGAGAGAGCGAGAGAGCGAGAGAGCGAGAGAGCGAGAGAGCGAGAGAGCGAGAGAGCGAGAGAGCGAGAGAGCGAGAGAGCGAGAGAGCGAGAGAGCGAGAGAGCGAGAGAGCGAGAGAGCGAGAGAGCGAGAGAGCGAGAGAGCGAGAGAGCGAGAGAGCGAGAGAGCGAGAGAGCGAGAGAGCGAGAGAGCGAGAGAGCGAGAGAGCGAGAGAGCGAGAGAGCGAGAGAGCGAGAGAGCGAGAGAGCGAGAGAGCGAGAGAGCGAGAGAGCGAGAGAGCGAGAGAGCGAGAGAGCGAGAGAGCGAGAGAGCGAGAGAGCGAGAGAGCGAGAGAGCGAGAGAGCGAGAGAGCGAGAGAGCGAGAGAGCGAGAGAGCGAGAGAGCGAGAGAGCGAGAGAGCGAGATTGATTTGCAGTTAAATAAGCTTGAAAGCCGAATTGATTGTCCACCCGTCATAGGTGCAAAGGTATTACAAAAAAACGGATCTAATAAACGTTTGAGGCAAGGCAAAATTAAATCTCAAGAAAGTGTAATTCCATTTTAAGGTGTCTGGGGCTACCCCAACACCTGTCTGGGGTATTTTTGGGGTCGGGGCTACCCCAAAAATACAAAGCCTTACGGAAACGTCTAAAAATATACCTACGTTACTTTTGTCGGAATGTGGCCTTTTAATGCTTATACAGATAACATTGGTTCACCTAGTACTGTGTTTATAGTCCAATATTGGGGTAGCTTCCACAGTTCTTTGAAACATCTTCGGTGGTCCCCCACACCGATATTATTGCTATGATTTGTTCTTTCATATATGTCTATTTACGAATATATCAACTTCCTACATGAATGATTAAGGAATTGCCCGTTCATCGTAACATTCTATTCAATCCGTTTTTGTCAGTCAGCAAAGCACGTTAAAATAGCGCACACGATGACGATAATTGCGTTCACACCCACGGTTCGTCTGAAGGGTTCGGAGGTGTCAAACTACGGGAGATGCACCATTCGAAAGCTGATCTCACACGGTTCATTGGAAGGGTTCGGAGGTGTCAAACTACGGGAGATGCACCATTCGAAAGCTGAGCTCACGCGGAATCCAATGATGTACATTTTTCAAATATCCATACAGCACTTTTTTATTGACATTTTGTCCGAAATCGCGCCCCTTTCGTTTGGCCAGGGCTATCGCGTATGGTACGGCGAAAATACAGACCAATGACATGTCTACCGATTCGTCATGCTCTGCACGTTAACCCGCGCGCTGCAGGGGGTTTGCGCCGAACACGAACTGCAGGGGGGTTGATTTCCGCCCCCCCCCCCCGTGACATCTAGAACACTAAGCTACGTAGCGACAAACGGAAAACGTCATTTGATAGCTTCATATAACTTCTATCGAAAGTATTCAGTATTGTTTTAGGTAAGGTCAAAATTGAGGTCACCAGAGGTCATCAGAGGTCAAATTTTCCAGTTTTTCTGTTTTAGGACATCGCTCCAGAAATTCCCATATATCTCGGAAACTATGCTAGTTAGAAACAAACGGAAAAAAGTAAACGCCAGCCAGTGAAATTTTCAATCGACAAAGTGTCCTCAACATTGATCTCAGGTCAATATTTAAGGCTCCAGGTCAAAAAAGGAAAACAAATGCTGTTTTTTTGCAAAATAGATTTTCGCTATTTACTTTTTACTTAATCCCCTAATAACGGAAAACTGTTTACGCCATTGTGTTTATCTCTTCAAGGCGCTTCGAATAATATACATAATGACCTTGTTAAGTCAACTAAAAAAAATAACCTCAGGTCAAGGTCAAGTAGTGACCCAAGTAGGGAATGTTGCATATGGGAAGACGTGTCTCGACGAGACAAACACATTGATCTTTGTTTTACTTCTCTATCTTAATTATGTTGGGAGTTATTGACAAAAAAGTGATGGTGACCTCCATGACCTCAAATTGATCCCATAGGGGTCACTGAACAAAAATTACACTTGGATCATCAAGAATATCCTATAATAACATAATCCAGAAGTAATTGGACTAATATCATGCATATCCTTGAAATAGGAAGCATTTGTATATTTCCCCATTGACTTAATGGAAATAGTTCACCTTCAACATGGGTTTTGAACTGAAATAGCAGTTTTGTAGCCCGTGTTGAGAAATCCTTATCTGGAACTTTTCTTGGCTGAAAAGACTCTCCAGCCGAAGATATTGGACTTTTTGGCGAAGGAATACGGCGCATATATGATGTACCGTACCGTCTGAAAGTGCCAGCACTGCCATGGAGCATGCGCAGACCAATAACGCACACCATAAAATCCATAATTTACAACCTTCTGTCCTGAATTGGCGCGATGTAGGACCATTTTTAAACAGAAAAAAAAGAAACTGTATTAAAAATATAATAAAATCGTGTTCTGAAGAGAAAAAATCCGAAGGTGAACTATTTCCTTTAATATGGGGAGGTTACGAAATTGACCTGACCTTAGGTCACCGATATCAGAATTCCGAATAAACGAATTGTAAGTACTGATGCCCTCATGACATCCTGTAAGTTTCAAACTGATCGATAAGAAACTGACTTTGGCACAACTGCAAACATTTTTGGAGGTGAGGTCACTTGACCTAGTCTGGTGACCTGACCTGAGATGACCAGAGGTTATTTTTTTCTTCAAAGTGTGCGCAATTGATGTTCTAACAGGTGTGCCAAAACCCAGCGGCTCTGCCCGCCGCCGTTCTTTCGTTATCTGCGAAAATCTGAGGAAGGGTTGGGGGGGGGGGCGGAAATCACCCCCCCCCCCCTCCTGCAGTGAGCGGGTTAAGGTCTCATAGAATGCAAAGCCATTAGATGGTTTGGTTGGTTGCACGGCTGCATCAAAGCCAAGCGCTCCCGGTGTCGGCACTACGGCGCACTCCCGCCCGCGCCCCACGCGCAGAATCGTCCCTCGCGACACGCGAGCTGAGCACTGCGCGCCGCCGACCCGGCTTACGGAGCGGGATCTCGGCCAGTCACAGACATACGGTGCATCGCATGTTGAAAACCCTAGCTCTGTTCGCTAGCCCAGCTATCCAAAGAGATCGTGTCAAATTTCCAGCCACCTCCTATCGCTACAAATGGTACTTTTGGACAATTGTATGCACCATATTTGCCTAACGTAGCCTCCGACCGGGACTGGGCGCCGGCCCGGCTCGGCCAGTTTCGAGGCTGTACACGATGTGACGTCAGATGTCATGGCGCGGCCACCGCCGGTCATGACCTGACCCTGACCGGCCAGCCGGTCGGCGGCGGCCGCGCCGTGGCCTCTGACGTCACATCGTGTACAGCCTCGAAGCTGGCCGAGCCGGGCCGGCTGGGAAGCTGGCCCTTTCTACCTCTGGCCAATTCGAGCGCTGGCCCTTGCAAGCTCTGGCCAATACAAGCTCTGGACTTTTCAACCTCTGGCCAATACAAACTCTGGTCTGTATGAATTCTCCCAGTCTGGTCATTATTGGGCCGATTGGCCTTTTCAACCTCTGGCCAATATGAATCCTGACCGCTGAGGCATTTAAAACTCAGGGCCTTTATGAATTATGGCCAATACAAGCTCTGGCCTTTATCAATCTTGGTGTTTTTTTTTAATATCCCCACTCCCCAATCTCCCTGGATACCATCGCGCACCACGTGACATGCACCCGAGGAGCTTCACCTGCTCTCAAACAACCTGTCTGGGCAGTACTACTTCCCTCATTCGCCGCTGGGGGAGGGAGACCCACGCTCATTAGTCATCCCCCCCCCCGCCCACGCCCCCACTCACTCCATCAGGTAGTCAGACGTTCACGAACCACCATGGTATGAATATCCTGCAAGAGGCGATATGGCCACCCACCAATTTGATATCTAACCATTATAAGGGTCCTCACCATCCACCATATATCCATCCCTGAGCAGGGGATCTAGTCATCCACAGTTTGATATCCATCCCTGAGCAGGGGACTCTCCACGTACCGCTTGATCAGCATCTCAGCGAAGTCGAGCATCCCGGCATCAGCCGCCGCATGCAGGGCCGTGTCTTGTTGGATGGTGGACTCGGTGTTGATATTGGCTCCGCTGTCTAGCAGGAGGCACCCCAGCTCGACATAACCTTTGCTGGCGGCCTCCATCAGAGGGGTGACCCCTTTCTGTAGGCGGAGGCGGCAGAGGGTTAGGCGGTGGTGATGGTTTGGGTGTGCATGAATTTGACCGTGTCCGATTCGAGCTCGAACTTGTATGCAAAAGTCCCGCCAATGATCGAACTATTACTTTTAAAGGGAGCATGTATAGTTAAATACTTAAAATTTGTTTTACCTCCTAGCCGATATATTTACACATTGTGTACAACCCATTTACATATATTGATTTGACCTTCGCTGAATCGAATGGTATCACTCGGTCCTCTGTGGCTCATAATGCTAAATTCCGTTCGACATGTTCCGCATGTTATGCCATACTTTTACGTCCGTTTGGTATGTCGCTACATACGGGACCTCCGATACACTCTCTGATACCGGTCCCTTATCTAATGGCGCCGCGCCAATACCCGAGTGGTCCGCTCAGCCACCCGAGCGACGCGTCCGTCCCTTGTCAGAGACTGTAGTGGGCGGAGCCGGCCGTGAGAAACTTATGACGTCAAGCAGCATACCAAAGAGAAACTTGCTGATTTATCCCAAGGATATCAATCAATTTCCCAAACCAAAGTAATATCGGTATTTTTTAGCTCAAGATATCCATTACTGCCAAATTTCAAGAAATCTGTCAAGGTGTGATACTCTGGGGAATTCCACGACATTTCGACAATTTTTTCTCAAATTTTAACTCATCTCACTTTGTTCAAAATTGGTCTATATGGTTATCTTGGGTCCTGAATTCAGCTGTGACAATATTAGCTCGATCTGACCTCACGTTTTCGAGTTATAGCCTCGGGCATTTTGGCAAGGTCACGCTGCAGAGGTGTGTGTATGCCAAAATAACGCATTTGACTTAACACGCGCAGTGGAGAGGGGTATGCCCCTGAACGTTCATGGTGATCATGGTGATCATGGTGATCTAATATCGCCCATCCGCCATAGCAAAAGCATTGCTGCGCTAACTCATGCTCTCTCTGCTGCGGCGCTAGTGTCGCTTCAACCGGGAATGGCTGTCGGGCGGCGCAACAGCTGGAGTAGTCTATACTTATATAGGTCATAGTTTCCTCTCTCAGCTCCAAGATTGAAGTGCAACTTTCTCTCATTAAATAGCATTATCAGATTATGCATAGGCGTAGGAAGAGAGCCCGAGGGGCCAGATGAGCCATCGCCCTTGCACTTTTTAAGATTCACAAATATTTGTTTGTGTTTCCTTCCATTTTGCCATGTACCCAGGACCCGGGCGGTGTTGAGCGGGAGCGCATGCCGACGCAACAGAGCACTGTGCAGGCAGCGGTCGCAAAGGCGAACCCCGTGTCTCGCCCGCCCAAGGCTCGCCTGCCGCTGCCGCCGCAGCGCTGCACCGATTGGTCGGCCGGAGCGACGTCACGCGATGACGTCATCAGCCCCGCGAATCAAAACACTTCTGTTGTCAGCTGAATTTTCAGTTGTTACCAGATGGTGATGTTGTTACTAGTGACATTCAACTTTTGGAGAAATCGAAAATCAAACTTCCCTGACCGTTCTTGTCCTGTCCGTTGTCGACCGGTGGCGTTGGGAACCGGACTTTAGATATTACAATTGTAAATTGACTGAAACCCGCGACCGCTGCAATTTTGCTCAAATTCACCAGAGACATCCGCTATTGTTGCCTCATCACACGCCTAACATATCTAAGCGGCACAGTCATAGGTTTGGCCACTAGAGGCGAACAACGGAAATTGACTGAAGCCGGCGACCCCTGCGATTTCACTGAAATTCACACCAGACATCCGCTATTAATCCCACATCACACATCTAAAATATTTAAAGGAAATAGTTCACCTTCAACATGGGATTTTGAACTGAAATAGCAGTTTTGTAGCCCGTGTTGAGAAATCCTTATCTGCAACTTTTCTTGGCTGAAAAGACTCCAGCCGAAGATATTTGACTTTTTGGCGAAGGAATGCGGCGCATATATGATATACCGTACCGTCTGAGAGTGCCAGCACTGCATGGAGCATGTGCAGACCAATAACGCACACCATAACATTAATAATTTACGACCTTCTGTCCTGAATTGGCGCGATGTAGGACCATTTTTGAAAATAAAAAAAGAAACTGTATTAAAAAATATAATAAAATCGTGTTCTGAAAAATGTTCCGAAGGTGAACTATTCCCTTTAAGCGGCACAACCAACTGTCTGGGCGATAAAGGTGAACACGTATCAATAACCACAACCTGTTCTGGCAAGGGTCCCCTCAGGATTGTGCTGTTCGGGAATACGTATTTGGTTGTACAGCTATTACAACTTGTGCGATTTCCCTGAAAAATATGGTAATCTTATTTGGGCCCGCGCCGCTATGTTCGTGGCGTCGGCACACTGGGCCAGCGCATCGGCCAACGATCCAGAACCGATTCAAACTCAGACTCTGCTGCCCTGGCAAAGCCAAGTCAGTGGGTCAGACTGTTCTCTCGACTGAGTGAGACTGTTCTCTCAACTGAGTGTGACTGTTCTCTCAACCCGAGTGCGACTGTTCTCTCAACTGAGTGCGACTGTTCTCTCGACTGAGTGCGACTGTTCTCTCAACTGAGTGCGACTGTTCTCTCAACTGAGTGCGATTGTTCTCTCAACTGAGTGAGTTTGTTCTCTCAACTGAGTGAGACTGTTCTCTCAACTGAGTGAGACTGTTCTCTCAACCCGAGGGCAACTGTTCTCTCAACCCGAGGGCGACTGTTCTCTCAACTGAGTGAGACTGTTCTCTCAACCCGAGGGCGACTGTTCTCTCAACTGAGTGCGACTGTTCTCTCGACTGAGTGCGACTGTTCTCTCAACTGAGTGAGACTGTTCTCTCAACTGAGTGCGACTGTTCTCTCAACTGAGTGCGACTGTTCTCTCAACTGAGTGAGACTGTTCTCTCAACCCGAGGGCAACTGTCCTCTCAACTGAGTGTGACTGTTCTCTCAACTGAGTGCGACTGTTCTCTCGACTGAGTGCGACTGTTCTCTCAACTGAGTGAGACTGTTCTCTCAACCCGAGGGCAACTGATCTCTCAACCCGAGGGCGACTGTTCTCTCAACTGAGTGCGACTGTTCTCTCAACTGAGTGCGACTGTTCTCTCAACCCGAGGGCAACTGTCCTCTCAACTGAGTGCGACTGTTCTCTCAACTGAGTGCGACTGTTCTCTCAACCCGAGTGCGACTGTTCTCTCAACTGAGTGCGACTGTTCTCTCAACTGAGTGCGACTGTTCTCTCAACTGAGTGAGACTGTTCTCTCAACCCGAGGGCAACTGATCTCTCAACCCGAGGGCGACTGTTCTCTCAACTGAGTGCGACTGTTCTCTCAACTGAGTGCGACTGTTCTCTCAACCCGAGGGCAACTGTCCTCTCAACTGAGTGCGACTGTTCTCTCAACTGAGTGCGACTGTTCTCTCAACCCGAGGGCAACTGTCCTCTCAACTGAGTGCGACTGTTCTCTCAACTGAGTGCGACTGTTCTCTCAACTGAGTGCGACTGTTCTCTCAACCAGAGTGCGACTGTTCTCTCAACTGATTGAGACTGTTCTCTCGACTGAGTGCGACTGCTCTCTCAACCCGAGTGCGACTGTTTTTTTCAACTGAGTGCGACTGTTCTCCCAACTGAGTGCGACTGTTCTCCCAACTGAGTGAGACTGTTATTTCGACTGAGGGCGACTGTTCTCTCAACTGAGTGCGACAGTTCTCCCAACTGAGTGCGACTGTTCTCCCAACTGAGTGAGACTGTTATTTCGACTGAGTGCGACTGTTCTCTCAACTGAGTGCGACTGTTCTCTCAACTGAGTGCGACTGCTCTCTCAACTGAGTGAGACTGTTCTCTCGACTGAGTGCGACTGTTCTCTCAACTGAGTGCGATTGTTCTCTCAACTGAGTGCGATTGTTCTCTCAACTGAGTGAGACTGTTCTCTCAACCCGAGGGCAACTGTTCTCTCAACTGAGTGAGACTGTTCTCTCAACTGAGTGCGACTGTTCTCTCAACTGAGTGCGACTGTTCTCTCAACTGAGTGCGACTGTTCTCTCAACTGAGTGAGACTGTTATCTCAACTGAGTGAGACTGTTCTCTCAACTGAGTGCGACTGTTCTCTCAACTGAGTGAGACTGTTCTCTCGACTGAGTGCGACTGTTCTCTCAACTGAGTGCGACTGTTCTCTCAACTGAGTGCGACTGTTCTCTCAACTGAGTGCGACTGTTCTCTCAACTGAGTGCGACTGTTCTCTCAACTGAGTGCGACTGTTCTCTCAACTGAGTGCGACTGTTCTCTCAACTGAGTGAGACTGTTCTCTCGACTGAGTGCGACTGTTCTCCCAACTGAGTGCGACTGTTCTCTCAACCCGAGTGCGACTGTTCTCTCAACCCGAGTGCGACTGTTCTCTCAACTGAGTGCGACTGTTCTCTCAACTGAGTGCGACTGTTCTCTCAACTGAGTGCGACTGTTCTCTCAACTGAGTGAGACTGTTCTCTCAACTCCAGCTTGCGAATGTTGATCAAAGTATAACAGTGTGTAGTTGTGTAGCTGAATGAGGGGGGAGGGGGTGGATCGTGAGCGAATGTTCGGCGAGGAATAGCCATGTGTAGCTGTGGGATAGCATTGGCCGTTACCCAGGGAACTAACCCTGGGTAACGGCCAATGCACTACTCTTCGTTACAATATACTCATATATGGAATCACTAACTTTAATTGAGCGATGAATGGATAAGCACGAAGGTCGAAGGTCGAAGGTCGATATGTCGATATTAACCCTCGCCATACGGGAGCTTTTTTCACCTTCGCCCTCCGGGGGGGAGGGCCTGACAGGCCCCCATGTTAACTTCCAAACCAAGCAACTTAGAGCAATGCAGTGAGAACCAGCATGTTGCCCGTCATGAGAGGAATCTAACAGTATGCGATTTTTAGGTTTCAGGTCAACGGGTGACCTTCCAGGTCAAGTGAATGACCTCGGATTTACCACATCCAGAACAGCGATTTTGCTCTTCAGAAAACCTAAAAGTAGAAATTGATAAATGCAAATAAAAAGGCATGTTCCTAGACCAGTTTTAGCTCAGAGATACAGAAAATGTAATTATTTGTTCATATCTTGTCAAAAAAGTCAGATTTGTTTTTTAATGACTTCATCAGTTCCTTACACTTAGGGAGCCATCACTCAATCAAAAATGAAGATATTGCTTTGAAATTTGGTATGGGTATTGTCTATACTCAGTTCTCTCACATATATTCCGGCTTTTTTAATATCTTTGAGAGAAAAAAATTGACAATTTGATTGCCATTTTAAAGAGCTATCATTTGCTATCTTTTTGCTATCTTTGGTGAATTGAGTTTGCAATTTGCTTAAAAACTCTGTTTTCTAAGATTTTTCAAATATTTCTTTTAAAAAATACCAATACGACGTCATCAAAACGTCATAATTTCCCAAATTTCTCAACCAACTTCAATGAAATTTGTATAGCATACGTATAATTGTTGTAAACACAGCTACCGAAAATTTCAGCAAGATACACCGCTTGTGTAAAAAGTTATTCAAGAAAATGCTCAGGGGGGAGCCTGTCACGGTGTGGTGGCGGTGGTATTAGGGCTTCACTTCACTACGCGAATGTTGTCATTTATAGTCGGGGTCTCTCGCGCCGAACCAACTGGGGGAACCCAATGACTTCGCCAGTAGCCAGACTCGAACCCGTACCCATGGATTCAGAGCTCAACGCTAACCGACTGAGTAACCCAGGTCCAGTCTATCTCTCAGGCACCGCGGCACAGTCTACCTCTCAGGCACCGCGGCACAGTCTACCTCTCCGGCACCGCGCCACAGTATACCTCTCAGGCACCGCGGCACAGTCCACCTCTCAGGCACCGCGGCACAGTCCACCTCTCAGGCACCGCGGCACAGTCTACCTCAGGCACCGCGGCACAGTCTACCTCTCAGGCACCGCGGCACAGTCCACCTCTCAGGCACCGCGGCACAGTCTACCTCTCAGGCACCGCGGCACAGTCTACCTCTCATGCACCGCGGCACAGTATACCTCTAAGGCACCGCGGCACAGTCTACCTCCCCGGCACCGCGGCACAGTCTACCTCTCAGGCACCGCGCCACAGTCTACCTCTCAGGCACCGCGGCACAGTCCACCTCTCAGGCACCGCGGCACAGTCTACCTCAGGCACCGCGGCACAGTCTACCCCTCAGGCACCGCGGCACAGTCCACCTCTCCGGCACCGCGGCACAGTCTACCTCCCAGGCACCGCGCCACAGTCTACCTCTCAGGCACCGCGACACAGTCTACCTCTCAGGCACCGAGGCACAGTCTACCTCTCAGGCACCGCGGCACAGTCTACCTCTCAGGCACCGCGGCACAGTCTACCTCTCAGGCAGGCCACTGCGACACAGTCTACCTCTCAGGCAGGTCACTGCGGCACAGTCTACCTCTCAGGCACCGAGGCGGGTGGGGTGGGGTTCCCCTCCCCACCCGCGGCGGCATATGGCTATAGGCCGGACTACGGGGTGGGCGAGAACCCCTCCCCTCCCCCCCTCCCGAAACAAAACAAAATGTGTGTGGTTAGGGACCTCTCAGCCGCCGCCTTTCCACAAGTCAGGAGTGGGGTGCCTCTGCACGTGCGCACGTGCTCACCCGTATTATATATCTCAGGAACGGCTGAGCCGATTGTGTTCAAATTTGGTGTGTGGTTAGGGACCTCTCAGCCGCCAGTCTCCCACAAGTTAGGGGTGGGGTGCCTCTGCACGTGCGCACGTGCACACCCCTATTATATATATCAGGAACGGCTGAGCCGATTGTGTTCGAATTTGTTGTGTGGTTAGGGACCCCTCAGCCGCCACCTTTCCACAAGTCAGTGGTAAGGTGTCTCTGCACGTGCGCATGAGCTCACCCTGTTTTGTATCTCAGAAACTACTTGCCCGATAGTTGAAATTCACCATACATTTCGTTCGCGCTCGCTCGTGCATCGCCAACTATGGCGTCCTACTGGTAAGTATGCTTTAAATTTGGTTGAAAATGGCTGTAATTTGTTCCCAACCAATGTCTTGATTATTGTGATATGAAATATCTTGCACTAGCTGGGGTACCCGGCATTGCCCGGGAAATCAAGTACCTGGCGGTGTATCCTTGGGCTCACGTTAGACGACGTAATATATTACATAGAGATGTATAATATAAGCCCAGGATGACGCGTATATGAAACGAGAACAAACATGTTCTCTTACAATAAGATTCATAGCATCACATCTGAGCTAGTTCTGGTCAGTCATGACAATCAACAATTATAACTGTGTGCACCACATAGGCGCGATTAAGACATCGAAGACAGACATGGACATAATCATAGTCTTCTATTTTCCACTTGCTAAGCGGAACAACTGCGCGCGAACGCAGAACCAACCCCACCCCCCAGTTCCTCCTCCAGACTTCTGTCAGGATCAGTTTACTCACCACCGTATGAAGACGCTTATCGGGTAATAATGTTAACCATTTTTGCAGAGTTTCCACCACGGCTACATTATACCCGTGTTGTGGGGCGCAGGTCAGGGCTATGTCCCCGTTGCTATCCTGATGCATAGGATCGGCATCTCTGCTCAACAAGAATCTGGGGGAGGAATAGACATTTGCATTAGTCACTACAACAAATACATCCAGAGGTAGCACGGGAAGAGTATACCTATATTTAGGTATTTTGTGCACACAGGAGGGATAACATTAATAAGATCATGGACGAGTGGCATAAAACACGCACATAACTAGAATAACTTTCCAACAAAACTTAGCTATGAAGCGCAAAATAACCGTAGCCGTGTGCGAAGCAGCGCCAGTACAGCCAACAGCCTGCTGAGCAGTATAAGTTTCCGTACAAATCTGTATAGAGCCAAGCTTTACCAAACTTACGCCAATACAAACAATGTGTATGCGAAGAAGTTACGAAATTACGAAATGGTGCCACTCAGTCTGGTTGGTCGTGACATCGTTGTTTTTCTATGAAATCATTCCGACGAAATGATCCTATTTTGTGAAACCTTAGGCCTAGCAGTGGCGGAATAGGGTGAATATGTACGAGTGAAACCTAAGCGTTACAGCAGGGCAAACTCACTGGACTACGGGCTGGTATCCATAGAGTGACTCCTCGATCAGAGCAGACCCATTCCCGCCGTTGATATCGGCGCCGGACTGACGGCAGGAAAGACGGGCAACGTCAGCAACGTCAGTAACGTCAGCAACGTCAGCAACATCAGCAAAATCAGCAACACCAGCAACGTCAGCAACGTCAGTAACGTCAGCAACGTCGGTAACATCAACAACGTCAGCAACGTCAGCAACGTCAGCAACATCAGCAACATCAGCAACATCAGCAACATCAGCAACATCAGCAACGCCAGCAACATTAGCAACATTAGCAACATCAGCAACATCAGCAACGCCAGCAACGCCAGCAACGCCAGCAACGCCAGCAACGCCAGCAACGCCAGCAACGCCAGCAACGCCAGCAACGCCAGCAACGCCAGCAACGCCAGCAACGCCAGCAACGCCAGCAACGCCAGCAACGCCAGCAACGCCAGCAACGCCAGCAACGCCAGCAACGCCAGCAACGCCAGCAACGCCAGCAACGCCAGCAACGCCAGCAACGCCAGCAACGCCAGCAACGCCAGCAACGCCAGCAACGCCAGCAACGCCAGCAACGCCAGCAACGCCAGCAACGCCAGCAACGCCAGCAACGCCAGCAACGCCAGCAACGCCAGCAACGCCAGCAACGCCAGCAACGCCAGCAACGCCAATAACGTCCGCGGCATCAGCGACATCGACATCAGCGACATCGACATCAGCGACATCAGCGAAATTAGCAACATCACCAACATCAGCAACATCACCAACATCACCAACATCAGCGACATCAGACATTAGCAGAATTAGCAGAATTAACAACATTAACAACATTAACAACATTAACAACATTAACAACATTAACAACATTAACAACATTAACAACATTAACACCATTAACACCATTACCACCATTAACAACATTAACAACATTAACAACATTAACAACATTAACAACATTAACAACATTAACAACATTAACAACATTAACAACATTAACAACATTAACAACATTAACCCGCGCACTGCAGGGGGGTTGATTCCCCCCCCCCCCCCCCCCCCTCAGGTTTTTCAAAGATAGCGAAAAAACGGTGGCGCACAGCGCCGCCGGGTTTTGATACACCCGTTAGGATATCAATTGCGCACACTTACAGAGAAAAAAAATATGGTCGGGTCATCTCAGGTCAGGTCACCAGACCAGGTCAAGTGACCCCACCACCAAAAATGTTTGCCGTTGTGCCAAAGCCAGAGTTTTTCACCGATCAGGTTGAAACTTACAGGATGTCATGAGGGCATCAGTACTTACAATTCGAATAACTCGGAATTTTGATATCGGTGACCTAAGGTCAGGTCAATTTCGTAACCTCCATAATAAGTCAATGGGGAAATATACAAATGCTTCCTATTTCAAGGATATGCATGGTACTAGTCCAATTACTTCTGGATCATGTTATTATAGGATATTCTTGATGATACAAGTGTAAGTTTTGTTCAGTGACCCCTATTGGGTCATGCGAGGTCATGCAAGGTCACCATCACTTTTTTGTCAATAACTCTCGACATAATGAAGATAGAGAAGTAAAACAGACATCAATGTGTTTGTCTCGTCGAGACACGTCTTCCCATATGCAACATGCCCTACTTGGGTCACCACTTGACCTTGACCTTAGGTCAAATTGTTAAGTTGACTTAACAAGGTCACCATATATATTATTCAAAGCGCCTTGAGAAGATAAACACAATGGCGTAAACAGTTTTCAGTTATCTTTATTAAGTAAAAAGTTAATAGCAAAAACGATTTACCAAATAAACGGCATTTTTTCCTTTTTGACCTCTGGAGCCTCAAATATTGACCTGAGATCAAATCTGAGGACACCTAAGCGATTACAAATTTCACTGGCTGGCGTTTGATTTTTTCCGTTTGTTTCTAACTATCATCGTTTCTGAGATATAAGGGAATTTCTGGAGCGATGTCCTAAAATAGGAAAAACTGGAAAATGTGACTTTTGATGACCTCTGGTGACCTCAATTTTGACCTGACTTAAAAAAAACACTGAAATACTTTCGATAGAACATGCATGAAGCTATCAAATGCCTTTCTCCGCTTCTCGCTACGTTGCGTAGTTTTCGAGATCTCAGGGGGGGGGGCGGAAATCAACCCCCCCCCCCCCCTGCAGTTCATGTTCGGCGCAAAGCCCCTGCAGTGCGCGGGTTAATAACATTAACAACATCAGCATCTTCAGCAACAGCAGCAACGTCAGCAACGTCAAATGGCTCGACACATTCATAGTCGTAGTGATACACACTCGGTGGTAGTATTAGGGCTTTACGGCAACGCGACTGTCGTCATTTATAGTCGGGGTCTCTAACGCCGACCCAAGCGGAGGAACCGAATCACCTCGCCAGTTGCCAGACTCTAACCCAGAATCCATTTATTCTGAGCCACCCGGATCTCCGCACAGACACACTGAAAGAAGGGGGTAGACGATAACTATGCTCAAAGAACGCACAGCTGGGATATCTTCGCACAGCAACTGGATGGATACCCGAGGAAGAAACTGATCACTAGTGATCTTCTGACATATTTTGTGACACGTTTGCAAAAATTAACGAATGACTGTCTAAATAAATATACCAGATAGGTACCTTATGAAACGATATAGCTTGCTACAAGTGTGACTTTTGAGAGACGTTGGTTATTTTATAAATCGTGTTTATATAGCCTTTGCTCATGGTAAAGTAGATAAATTCGAAAATTACAAAGAGATATATTAACTAATAGTTCACCATTGCGGCTTCATCACGTTGGTTATTACGAGCGAGCGCGAAGCGCTCACTCGTCCTTCCGTGGTATATGGGGAAAATATGATTATGAGCGGCCCGGCCCGGCCCGACCCGTGGCGACGCTTTTGAGAAGCTCATATATCTGCAACCGCACGTCCGATTGACAAGCGGACTTATTTGCTGAGCAGCCCCATCTAACCTACCCTGTTTGAGACCAGTGCCGACTCATGTAGGTGACTACCACTGCGCGTGGCGCGAGCCGCGTGAGGGGTGTTGAAAAGGGTTTTCTCGCAATAACTCCGCAACGGCTGGGCAGATTATGTACAAGTTTGATGTGTGGTTAGGGACCCCTCAGCCGCCACTTCCGCACAAATAAGAGATGGGGTGACTCTGCACGTGTGCACGTGCACACCCCTATTATATATATCAGGAACGGCTGAGCCGATTGTGTTCGAATTTGGTGCATGGATAGGGACCTCTCAGCCGCCGCCTTTCCACAAGTCAGGGATGAGGTGGCTTTGCACGTGCGCACGTGCACACCCGTATTCTATATCCCTGGAACGGCTGAGCCGATTGTGTTCAAATTTGGTGTGTGGTTAGGGACCTCTCATCTCAGCCCCCACTTCCCCACGGGTCAAATGTGGGTGCCTCTGCACGTGCGCACGTGCTCACCCTTCTTTGTATCTCCGAAACTACTTGCCCGATAGAGTTGAAATTCCCCATACATTTCCTTCGCGCTCGCTCGTTCATCGCCAACTACGGCGCCTTACTGTTGATTATGCTGGAGTCTTTAACCCCTTAGTCTTAACATTACCTTTGACCCGAAAATAGGCAGCATACAACAGACATAATATGAATAAAAGCATACTGTCTATCAAATCTGTTCAATTTCCTTCAGAGATAATCCATTAATATTATTTCTTCCAATAATCATATACCATCATCATCATGAATTTATACGAAACATTATATGCCTGCGAAACCAAGAGGGAAGGTTTATCCACTCTTCAGAATGGCGTCTCTCACCTGCAGTAGACCTCAGTTCACCTCTCACCTCAGTCTCGCCGCTGGTGGTGCTCGGGGAGTTAACTTCTGCTCCCTCAAAAACCGGCTTCTGCAGTAGTTTGAAGTGGCCTCGACTGTAACGGAAAGCCAGAGTCAGTCAGTCAGTAGTGTCGGGAAACAGGAGCAGACAGCAGCGTTTCCGGAACAGAAATTAATTATCTTTAACCACATATAACAGAAAATTCGACAATGTTTTGGAAACAAAGCTGAATATTATGGTAAGAGACTTTCTTAATTAACCTGTTTTACTATGTTCCAAAATTCCCGCATTGTACAAGTTTTCATCGTCATTTTCGCCTCATCTCTAATTTGACACTAAATTACCCGCAGGAACAAGTGACAAAAAGGACAGTGACTTAACCCTATTTGTAACAGGGGGGGGGGGGGCGGATTCCGCCCCCCCCCCTCATATTTTTCGCAGATATCTCCAGAACGGCTGGGAGCAGGCCCATGAAATTTTGGGACTTTTCATAGAATTGAATACCGCATTTGGAGTCAAAATTTTGAGTTCTTAACCTGAACAGAGGCGGTTCCAGGGTACAGTTTTGGGTGGGTTCGGAGGCGATATTTGGCGACAATACGGAAATGCGATCTTCACGGTTTCTTCGTAACTGCCTCAAGTATGAAGGAGTTACATCGGTTCACGGTGATTGCAACAAGTGCAAATTAGTTGATGTTAATGAAATATCATTAAAATTTCATGGCAGAGGCGGTTTCAGGGGCTTGAAAAGGGGGGGGGGGTTCAGGAAGTATTCAATGCTTGGCGGGAAGCAAATAGAGCAATGTAAGGGGCATTTATAGTTATCAAGATGTAAAAGATAGCTTCTGCTTCCATTATTTGCATAATTTATTACATATAGAGTTTCAGGGGCGTGTTCAGGCGCATGAAAAGGGGGGTGACTGGCTTGGTGATGACGATATGCCAGCGATAACGGCGCAATAGACGGTTAGCTTATAATTATATATGCACATATGAGGCCAGGAAAGGGAATAAAGTCATTTTTTTGCAGAGGCGCGCTCAGGAATGGAAGAAAGGGGGTCATATTATTGCAAGGAAACTAAGAGGCATGGGCGTACAATGACATAACATACTGTAGTTTTCGGATGAAACACGCACCACAGGCTACTCTACGAACGATTATAAGATAATAGGCGAGTCCAGGTAGGGTAAAAGGGGGGTAAGCAATGTTAATTGAAGTTGTAAGTGAAATAGTCACTGTTGACTAGTTAGTATCATAATAGCGGATAATATACTATCAAAAGGTATTGAGCCGCCCCAGTTTGGATCCTGGATACGCCTATTATGAAGTACAACATGCAAAAAGGAACTATCTACGATCAGTACAATATTTATAGTGCTGGGTAGCAACTTGTCTGCGGTTAATATTTTTTTCCAATTTTACCCCCCTTTTTCACTAACCTGGTACCGCCTATGGCAGAAAATATGATTTTTAACTGTTTTGCCTAATGTCACAATCACATACCATTTCATCTCTTTAAAAAAAACATAAAAATGGTTTTATTACGCATTTACTTCACCCCCATATTGAGTGACCTGCACACGCCTATGATTTTTGAATTTTCAAACGCCACTGTCATCAATTTCCAATTCAATCTCTATCGATTCGTATTAATTGTGTTAAAATCGGTCGATAAACATGAAAGCTATGTTGGATCAAAAATACCACTAAAATTTGTGGTTTTTGCCCCCCTGTTGCCCCCCTATCAAAAATGTAGATTTTATTATTATTTAGAAATGTAGATCGTGTTGAGGGGAACCAAACGCCGTTTCATTTTTTAAAATCGGACGGGTAGATCTCGAGATCTCCGGGGGGGGGGGGGGGGGCGGAATCCGCCCCCCCCCCCCCCTGTTACAAATAGGGGTAGCCAGGAGCCTGTTACAAATAGGGTTAACCCGGCATTGACTGGGGTCTCAGCAGAACGCCATTGACTGTGGGGGGGGGGGCATTAAACGCCCCCTGGTTATCTTCTGAACCAATTATCGCAGCGAGACGCGCAAGGCGGCAATCGAAAGCTATCAATAAGACGAATCTAAAGCATGCTAAGAAAATGTCAAATTGAGGTCAAATGTCAGGTCAAGGTCAGGTCAAAGGTAAAAAACGGCGTATGAGTTTATGGGTCATACTTTCCATCCAAAGCTTTCGATGCGACCAGTTTCACCCAAAGTGCTGCCAAAGGTATGATACATATCCTGCATGAGCTAAGGTGAGATTGTTGGCCAAGGTCAAGGTTAAGGTCAGGTCACAAAAGGTCACTATGCTCAAAATATCTACGAAAGTCATGCAACACATGTTATACGAGTTATGTTCCACGTATAATTCGATAGTGATAGTCATTGCAACACCTCATTTTATTTACGTAAAGTAAATGTCAATTTCAGGTCAAGTCCAGGTCACCGAAGGTCAATTTTTAATTGATAAATCTAAACAAAAAAGGCATGTTGCTAGACCAGTTTTATCTCATAAATACAGTGGTGGCATTTATTTGTCTAGCTAGTCAATAAAAGGAAAAAAACGTAATTTCAAAATTTGACGTCATGAGTTACCCATACTTTAGATGTCATAAGTCAGTCAAAAATGGAGATATCAGTTTAAAATGTGGTATGGTAGTTGCCTAGGTATGGTTCTCCGACATATCTTCCGGTTTTTTGAATATTTTTTTTTCGAAGGTTTTGATTTTGTAATAATTTTCCCAAAAAACAAATGCTTTGAGTTTTTGAAGATCAAAAACTAAATTTCAAAAATCCGAGATAGCCTGTTTGTAGCCGTTGCAATTTGCTATCTTTAGACGTTTTCGATTGCATTTTGCTTCAAATGTGGCATTTGTACGGCCTGGCAAAGTTTAGCTGATTTTGTTGTAAAACTCGTGTGTAGCGACACTAAATTCGCTGTAACTAGAGAAAAACATTGACGAAATTTCTTCATTTTTGCACACAAGACGTAACAATGATTTACAAGAATGTACCCGCAGTTTCACGTTGATAGCGCTATTATTTTTTCAGCTATTGCGAAAATTAATCAAGGGGGGGGGCGTTAAACTCCCCCCCGTCAATGGCGGGTAAGTCAGCGTTCTTTGAATGCTTGTCGACTGCCATTGGAGGATCCTCAATACAACTTATTTTGAGCCACAATAGCATGAAGTGACAAAGTTTTTTCAGAAGCCTTAAAGGAAATAGTTCACCTTCAACATGAGTTTTGAACTGAGATTTGAGATTTCGAGATTTGTTTTGTAGCCCGTGTTCGGAAACCCCTATCTGCAAAGTTTATCGACTGAAGACTCCAGCCGAATATATATTATTTTTGGCGAAGAAATGCGGTGCTGACGAAAGAATGCGGTGCTGTCGGTAGCCCGGGCCGAGGCTATACCATCAGACAATCAGCTTGCAGCTGGTGCTAGGAAGCGAACCGCCAGCCGCCGGTTGGCACTTCCCTAATGCGAAGCTATCTTTACGCGACTACTTTCGAATCTGATTGGCTGAGCCATTTCTTTTCATTCGCGTGACGTCAGGACTCTGACTCAAGAGTATGCATATAATTTTGATAAGATGAATAATGTACGACCTTCTTTCCTGAATCGGCGCGATGTATGACCATTTTTTGACAATATACAAATATATTGTATTTCAAAATATAATGTAATCGTGTTTGGAAAACATGTTCCAAGGTGAACCATTTCCTTTAATGCCGTGCTCAGTTGACCACCACACCATTGAGGATATGCGAGTTCACTATTCTCCCAGCTCAGAGTCTTCCCAGCCTTCGCGAATCTAAGACATCATTCCTGTGACGACTGCTATCATCGGGATCACGAGGAAACGCATGGGCCGGTGAGTCTAGCCGCGCATGGGCCGGTGAGTCTCTGAGTCTATTTGCATCTGTCTTGAGCTGATATGAAAAGTTTTATCATACAGCAGAGACAACTCACCTGGCTGCCAGAATTAGAGGCGTCAATCCGTCTTCGTTGACATGTTCCAGGTGTGCACCTTCTCCAATCAGCCGGCCAGCTGCTCCATCATGGTCGCTGGCGCAGGCCAGGGTCAGCGCCGTCTCCTGTGGTATCAAGTGAGCGGTGACGGAAGACAGGCATTTACACCGGGTAGGGACAGGTCAGCAGCGAGGGATTGAAGGGGGGATTGGGAGGGATTGGAGAGAGCCAAGGGGAGATTGGGAGGGGTTGGAGAGAGCATAGGGGGGACATGGGGAGGGATTGGAGAGAGCAGAGGGACAGTGGGAGGGATTGGAGAGAGCAGAGGGGACAGTGGGAGGGATTGGAGAGAGCAGAGGGGACAGTGAGAGGGATTGGCGAGAGCAGAGGGGACAGTGGGAGGGATTGGAGAGAGCAGAGGGGACAGTGGGAGGGATTGGAGAGAGCAGAGGGGACAGTGGGAGGGATTGGAGAGAGCAGAGGAGACAGTGGGAGGGATTGGAGAGAGCAGAGGGGACAGTGGGAGGGATTGGAGAGAGCAGAGGAGACAGTAGGAGGGGTTGGAGAGAGCAGAGGGACAGGGAAGGGATTGGAGAGAGCAGAGGGGACAGTGAGAGGGATTGGAGAGAGCAGAGGGGACAGTGGGAGGGATTGGAGAGAGCAGAGGGACAGGGAAGGGATTGGAGAGAGCAGAGGGGACAGTGAGAGGGATAGGAGAGAGCATAGGGGACAGTGGGAGCGATTGGAGAGAGCAGAGGGGACGGCGAGAGGGGTTGGAGAGAGCAGAGGAGACAGTGGGAGGGATTGGAGAGAGCAGAGCGGACAGTGGGAGGGATTGGCGAGAGCAGAGGGGACAGTGGGAGGGATTGGAGAGAGCAGAGGGACAGTGGGATGGATTGGAGAGAGCAGAGGGGGCAGTGGGAGGGATTGGAGAGAGCAGAGGAGACAGTGGGAGGGATTGGAGAGAGCAGAGGGGACAGTGGGAGGGATTGGAGAGAGCAGAGGGGACAGTGGGAGGGATTGGAGAGAGCAGAGGGGACAGTGGGAGGGATTGGCGAGAGCAGAGGGGACAGTGGGAGGGATTGGAAAGAGCAGAGGGGACAGTGGGAGGGATTGGCGAGAGCAGAGGGGACAGTGGGAGGGATTGGAGAGAGCAGAGGAGACAGTGGGAGGGATTGGAGAGAGCAGAGGGGACAGTGGGAGGGATTGGAGAGAGCAGAGGAGACAGTGGGAGGGATTGGAGAGAGCAGAGGGACAGTGGGAGGGATTGGAGAGAGCAGAGGGGACAGTGGGAGGTATTAGAGAGAGCAGAGGGACAGTGAGAGGGATTGGAGAGAGCAGAGGGGACAGTGGGAGGGATTGGAGAGAGCAGAGGAGACAGTGGGAGGGATTGGAGAGAGTAGAGGGACAGTGGGAGGGATTGGAGAGAGCAGAGGAGACAGTGGGAGGGATTGGAGAGAGCAGAGGGGACAGTGGGAGGGATTGGAGAGAGCAGAGGAGACAGTGGGAGGGATTGGAGAGAGCAGAGGAGACAGTGGGAGGGATTGGAGAGAGCAGAGGGGACAGTGGGAGGGATTGGAGAGAGCAGAGGAGACAGTGGGAGGGATTGGAGAGAGCAGAGGACAGTGGGAGGGATTGGAGAGAGCAGAGGAGACAGTGGGAGGGATTGGAGAGAGCAGAGGAGACAGTGGGAGGGATTGGAGAGAGCAGAGGAGACAGTGGGAGGGATTGGAGAGAGCAGAGGGGACAGTGGGAGGGATTGGAGAGAGCAGAGGGGACAGTGGGAGGGATTGGAGAGAGCAGAGGAGACAGTGGGAGGGATTGGAGAGAGCAGTGGGGCCAACGTTAAGGCCGGAGCAGAGAGATGGAAGAGGACAAACAACACAAAGTAACAGTGGTGGTTCAAAAAGCGATAAATTTGAGATAAAAATCCTTAGCAGCGAGAAAATCAGAACAGAGATTGGAAAGAGGGAGGTAACGTCGGTCACCGGGTCGCACCAAATCAATGCGCGTTGTTCAGATTCGGCCAAGGGTGCGCACTAGTCAATACATATTGCTAGAAGATTGATGAAATTGACCTGTGCAAATTGAATAGACGGGTATGACGAGCATTTATAACTAGCATTTATCCATGGAAGTTTAACTCTAGCATAGCGTGCTACGCTACTTCATTTTACTTCATTAGCAGCAGCATGAAGAATAATGGACATTCAGCTTCCTCTACTTCAGTGGAACACTTACAAAGACAAAACGCATTACTTACGCCCAGGCACGTAGCCAGGATTTCGTCCAGGGGGGGGGGGGGGCGGCGCCTCGAAAGGGCCCCTTCCCGAACGTTGAAAGGGCCCCTTCCCAAGCGTTGAAAGCCCCCCCCCCCCCCCCAAAAAAAAAAGCATGAAAAGGCACGTTACAAGGCTAGAAAATGCAGTATGACAGGTATAGCATGGGCCATACCAACGTTTAGGAGCTGGAGTTAGCTAACTGCCACATCAACTTTGGAACCAGCGACACGAATTTGGAATCAGCTATACCAACTTGGAATATTTTTGTTAAGCTCAAGACCTGGAACTCTTAAACAAATTGCGCCGCGGAGCGGCGCGAAAATTTTGAGTATTATGCCCTGGGCTGCTTTCTCATCAATGCGTCGCATTGCGTATGGTGCGGACCTCTAAAATTGCTATATTGTGCGTTTAAAAGCGCTGGGAAAAGGTGCTAAAATGAACTATTTTGCCCAATAATATAGGAAAGTAGCAACATAACACATAAATGCGCCGAGAAACTGACCGATTTTTTTTCCTAACCCGCATATAATTGAATTTGTAGTTTATTGCGCCGCGGAGCGGCGCGAAAATTTTGAGTTTGATTCCCTGTACTACTGTATTCTTACTGTTGAAAGGTCCAAGGTCAATTCAGATCGTCTAGGGGCCCCTCTGACCTTTTCTACGCCCTTCCGACCTGTTCAGGGACTCATCTGGGATCCGCGAAGCGAAAAGACATTATGTGGAGTGGGTGATATATATATATATATATATATATATATAATATATATATATATATATATATATATATATATATATATATATATATATATATATATATATATATATATATATATATATATATATATATATATATATATATATATATATATATATATATATATATATATATATATATATATATATATATATATATATATATATATATATATATATATATATATATATATATATATATATATATATATATATATATATATATATATATATATATATATATATATATATATATATATATATATAATACAAAGAGGGCTTACTCTACAGGACAAAATAAAATCGGATCTTTCGGGTATATTGTAGCACCCTGACGAAGGGTGTTACAATATACGCGAAAGCTCCGCTTTTAATATTTGTATTGTGGAATAAGTCCTCTTTGTATTTAATCTTCATCTGCGATCTCTACGTGCTTTGGCCCTTCCGGTCTCACCAGAGACTCCTATGACCTTCCAAGAAGCCCCTCTTGTGTCAAGGGGCCCATTCGGCCTGTTCAAAGGTCCTTCCGACCTGGCCAGGGACTGCACTGACTGCTTTGCCACCCTGCTGACATGCTCAGGGGCAGGGGCGGTGGATTGCGGGGCGCAGGGTACCCAAAATCCCCCCCCCCCTCAAATGAAAATCCTGGGGAGGGGAAGGGTCATGTTGCCCCAGATTGAGCAGGCTAAAATATGTGAGGGGGGGGGGAGAAACTACCCTTTGCCCCCAGGATTTTCGACTGGGGCGAATTTGGGGTACCCTGCTCCCGCATTCCGCCGGCCCTGCTCAGGGGCCCCTCCGACCTGCCCAGGGGCCCCTCCAGTCTGGCTATGAACTCATCCGGCATGTTCAAGGGGCCTTCCGATCGGCCCAGGGACCATTTCGGTCTAGCCAGGGGCCCCTCTGACTTGCCCAGGAGCCCCTCCGATCGGCCCAGCGACTCTTCTGGTCGGCCTGCGCTGGCTGCTTTGTCGCCCTTGCCGACATGCTCAAGGGGCCCTCCAACCTGCCCTGGAGCCCCTCCGTGCTGGCCAGGGGCCACTTCGGCATGTTCAGGGGTCCTTCTTACCCGCCCAGGGATCCTTTCGGTCTGATCAGGGGCCCCTTCGATCTGCGCAGGGGCCCTTTTAACTTTCCAGGGGCCCTCTGGTCTCTCCAGGGGCCCTTTAACCTTATAAAGGGCCCTTCCGACCTAGCAAGGGACTGCGCTGGCTGCTTTGTCGCCTTGCGACATGCTCCGAGGGCCCTCCGACCTGCCATGGGGCCCCTCCGTGCTGGTTAGGGGCTCATTCGGCATGTTCAAGGGCTCTTCTGACCCACCTAGGGGCCCTTTCGGTCTGGTCAGGGCCCCTCTGATCTGCACAGGGGCCCTCTTTAACTTCCCAGGGGCCCTCTGGTCTGTCCAGGGGCCCTCCAACCTGCTCAGGGGCCCTTATGACCTGGCAAAGGACTGCGCTGGCCGCTTTGTCGCACTGTCGACATGCTCAGGGGCCTCTCAACCTGCCCAGGGGCCCCTCTGTGATGGCTAGGAGCCCATTCGACGTGTTCAGTGAGCCCATTCGACGTGCTCTGGGGGCCCTCTGACCCGCTCAGGGGCCCTTTCGGTCTTGCTAGGGGCCCCTCTGACATGCACAGGGCTCTTTTGAACGTCCAAGGGGCCCTCTGGTCTTTCAGAGAGGGCCCTGGTGGCCCTAAGGGCCTCTGAAGTCCACTAAACTCTCTAAAGACCACGCTTCGTGTAGTAAAGAGTCGATGATACAGCGCTTCGCGCGGTCTCGTCGGCCCTTTTCGGCGCGCGCAGCGCGCCGAAAAGGGCCCTCGCGCGCCAAAAAGGGCAATCCTGGCCTCTAGGGGGGGGGGGCGCCCCCGCCGCCCTCCCCTTGGCTACGTGCCTGCTTACGCCATCATAGCTGGAGGAGAGGTTGGTGTTGGCGCCGTCTTGTATGAGTTTCTGTCAATAAACAGACATCATAAATGGTTAGGGTGGGGTAACATTCACGAGGAAGAACCGGGGTAAGGTGTGATATGAAGGTGTATCATAAATGGGTAGGGTGGGGTAACATTCACGAGGAAGAACCGGGGTAAGGTGTGATATGAAGGTGTATCATAAATGGTTAGGGTGGGGTAACATTCACGAGGAAGAAACGGGGTAAGGTGTGATATGAAGGTGTATCATAAATGGTTAGGGTGGGTTAACATTTACGAGGAAGAAACGGGGTAAGGTGTGGTATTAAAGGAAATAGTTCACCTTCAAAATGGAGTTTTGAACTGAAATAGCAGTTTTGTAGCCCGTGTTGAGAAAGCCCTATCTGCAACTTTTCTTGGCTGAAAAGACTCCAGCCGAAGATATGACTTTTTGGCGAAGGAATGCGGCGCATATATGACATACCGTACCGTCTGAAAGTGCCAGCACTGCATGGAGCATGCGCAGACCAATAACGCACACCATAAAATTAATAATTTACGACCTTCTGTCCTGAATTGGCGCGATTTAGGACCATTTTTTTAAAGAAAAAAAGAAACTACTAAAAAAAATATAATAAAATAGTGTTCAGGGAAATTTTCCGAAGGTGAACTACTTCCTTTAAGGTGTTGGCGATGACATCGAATGGACCGACTATTCATAAGGAATATCGTACGGATGAAACTCAGAAGCACACGTGACACTCGGATTAAATAAAGCAAAAAAGGAACATCATTTGTAGTGTTCCTTTTATTTAGTTTTCTTATGATCAGGACTTATCGCCATAACTTGATTAATGTTGTTAGTTTCAATGCAATCGATATCTTAGTATTTTAGTTATTTTAAGCGTGTTTCTGGTTCACATATCTCCTCTTAGAAAAGAGCGATGAGAAGTCTCATTTCGGGTTCCCTTGACAGGAGTTCGTACGAAACCAATTTTCTAAAGAACATTACGAACTTTCAGACTACTGAAACATGATCCAAAAAACATGCTTTATGAGAGTTCTTGCGATTTAATTTAACCCTCACCCTACGGGAACCTTTTTAACCTTCGCCCTACGGGGGGTCATACAAAGACCCCCCCCCCCTGTTAACTTCAAAATCAAGCAACATAGAGCAATGCGGTAAGAACCAACATGTTGCCCGTCATGCGAGGAATCTAACAGTATGCGATTTTTAGGTTTCAGGTCAATGGACAACCTTCCAGGTCAAGTGAATGACCTAAGATCGACCACGTTCAAAAATAGCGATTGTACAGGGCGCTTAGTATAACTGCAGAACGGAGAGAGATAGAGACACCGTAAAAAGTAGCGCGATGCCTGTCGTATGGAAAATCCAAAGGCATCCCATTTTGAGCATGTAGGTCAACTGGTGACCTTTAGGGCCAGGTCAATGGCCCTTTGGGTTTTGACATGACTAGAGCCATTCATTGAATGGGAATCCCGTATGGGAATGGGAACAGGATGGAAATGGGTGGGAATGGGGCATTTTGGGGAAATATAACGGGTTAGAACGGGTTTGGGACAGAAATATGCTGAAACTGGTGGGAATGGGAGCCCCATCGATTATAAATTCGTATTTGAATTCGGATTGGAACGGGTTTGGGTCTGGCTGAATGGGCTTGAGCGGGATGGGGGGCTGAAAATGTGTCCCATGAAGGGCTCTAGACATGACCTTGACGAAAATGTCATAGGTCACGATCTAAAGTCGTTTGCAATTGAAATTGTATGGGATACGTGTGAGTGTTGTAAACTCAGCTACTGGAAATTTCAGCAAGATGCGTCGCATGTGTAAAAAGTTATTCAAGAAAACATCAGGGGGGGGGGGGTGTTTTAGGACCCCCCCCCCCCCCCCCCCCCCCCCGTAGGACAAGGGTTAAAAAGCAACTGTGCAGCAGCAGTGCAACAAGAAACAACAGTGTGCCAGAGAACTAAGAATTATAATTATGAATCGTTGTCTACCCACACTTTATCACGGCGGCCCCCATTGCTTCCCGTTAACTCCTGACTGCGGCGTTAGACTGTACCGCAACGCAGCAAGACACTGCGGTACAGTCTACCCTCTACGCTCCAGCACGGGGAGCAGCTGCAGCTACATAGCCCAGGTGCCGACCACCAGACAATGCAAAGGCGAACTATACATGATACAAATAATTCGAGAATTGCTACAGAAATGTGGGAATGAATTCGTAGGAAATAACGTATCACCCATATTTATACTTATGTTGGATCTCAGTCATCAGAAACTTTTCCACAGACATTTTGCCGCTTCACCCGCAAATTGCCCCGTGATCAAAACTAGATTCCTCACATAAGAGTCCACAATTTGTATTTTAATAATTGCCCGACAATGAGGACTTCAAATTGCAATAGTATATCTTGCTTTGAATATGTATTTGAATATCAACCATTTCAGAGTCATTTTCGAAGTTACAATGTTACTGCCACTCTCCAGATAATTCTAGCAATGCTCACCTTGATCGTGTCCTCGACGCCGTTCGTGGCTGCCAGCATCAGCTTGGTCCGCTTGTGTTCTCCTCCCTCGGCATCCATGATCGCGCTTTCTTCGGAGGTGAAGAACTAGGCGAACACCAGTGCCACCTACCGGAAAAGGATACAACGAAACTTATTGGCCTGCCTGAAGAACATCAACAGGCAGTGCCACCTACCGGTAGAACACAGGACTGATGTGCACAAAACGCCACCTATCGGTACAAATGGTAAGACATCCGTGAGCCTGAAACGCATCAACACCACTCACCAGTGCCACCTATCGGCAAAAGGAGAAAACACGAGTAGACATAGATGAGCCACAAAACGCCCCAGAGTCGGGAGGTGGCAAAGGAGCGCCACCGGCGACCAAACACACCTCCAGTTCATCCAGCTCCCCAGCGATGGCGCTAGCGTCGCCCGCGACAGCCAGCGAAGGCAGGGAGCGACCCCCCCCCCCCCCCCCCCACAAGCAGCCGCGGTTGCGAGACCACCGCCGAGACAAAATGGCACAGCAATCAGAGGCATTGCCGAAGATGCTTCTGTGTTCGATTAAACACACCGCCGCCTGTTGCCGGCGGTATGTTTAATCGAATGTTTGGTCGCGTATCAACATTGTAGCGGCCGCCGCCTGTTGCCGGCGGTATGTTTAATCGAATGTTTGGTCGCGTATCAACATTGTAGCAGCCGCCGCCTGTTGCCGGCGGTATGTTTAATCGAATGTTTGGTCGCGTATCAACATTGTAGCAGCCGCCGCCTGTTGCCGGCGTCACGTATCAACATTGTAGCAGCCGCCGCCTGTTGCCGGCGGGATGTTTAATCGAATGTTTGGTCGCGTATCAACATTGTAGCAGCCGCCGCCTGTTGCCGGCGGTATGTTTAATCGAATGTTTGGTCGCGTATCAACATTGTAGCAGCCGCCGCCTGTTGCCGGCGGTATGTTTAATCGAATGTTTGGTCGCGTATCAACATTGTAGCAGCCGCCGCCTGTTGCCGGCGGTATGTTTAATCGAATGTTTGGTCGCGTATCAACATTGTAGCAGCCGCCGCCTGTTGCCGGCGGTATGTTTAATCGAATGTTTGGTCGCGTATCAACATTGTAGCAGCCGCCGCCTGTTGCCGGCGGTATGTTTAATCGAATGTTTGGTCGCGTATCAACATTGTAGCAGCAAGCAGCTAGGATGACATTTTGCATATCATTAATAATACAAATAAGACAAATCAATTTCAGCCATTTGAATTTTGTATATAAAACGAATATCTTTTTTACATTGCCCAACGACGAGTATCCGTTTTCTGCTAGCATACATAATTTTATACTAGACAAGACGTTTATACATACTATGGACATATATGCTACATACAACGTGCAAAGACGAAGAAAACTGTGTGGCCGCGAGTTAACGCGAGGCGGCACGGGCCGAGCCGTCTATGATGTTTCTAATGTTTGTATGGATGTGTGAATGTTTGTTTGTTGTAATGTTTCGAAGTGTTTAGTATGTTCTGCTTGATCATTTTTTGATGGGACGTGTTTAAAAACTAAAAGATGTGTAGCTGACAAACACGTGTTCAAGACACCAAGAAAACGGCAAAGGCGATTGACGGGTTGTCTAACAGTCAGGGAACCTTTCAGTAGCTGAAGTTGTAAGCTGGTGTTATAAGACTTGAAATACTGAAGGATTTTTGGGTATTATGGGTGGGGCTGTATGGTGTGTATGCAATATATCACAACTGAGATCGAAAGGATGCGTACCAACTAAACAGCATTCATCAAAACATCACTGCCATTGTCGTATTAAGAAGCTTAAACATAATTAGGAGATACAAAGCCAGGCGGTCGGTTATTGGGGCAGTGTCTTACACTGGCGGATCGGGGGGGGGGGGGCGGTAGGGGTAAAAGCCCCCCTCCCCCTTCCACGCTCGAGGGGGGGCGGCAATAGAAATTAGCTCCTTCCCCATCCGCTGAAATTGGCGATGAAACATGAGTACTGACTGCGGCAAATATCTTCTTGCGAAATCAATTAATCGATTTGTGATGCCTCGTTCTGGTTTCCTTTTTGGTATCAGTAGGGAAAGTGGCGAGTCTGGCGCTATTTTTTATCTGGAGCGATTCACAACGAACGTAAGTTATATTTTGTACACGCAGCATCGCAGCCTTTGGTCTCTTAACACTGTGGAGCGGGATTCGACTGCCATGGTGATGTCACGGCTACCAAACTTGCGCCCTCCCCCGCTCTGGACCACCGGTCATAGTCGAGGGTCACCAATCAATACGACAGAGGACTTCACAACAACATTTTATCTTTGACGGTTATCTTGATGATAGTCCACCAGCATGAGGGCAGTCCACGTCCGTCCGTCCGTCCGTCCGTCCGTCCGTCCGTCCAAAATATAGCAGAGCAGACCCCGCTCAGTACCCGCTCGGACCCCGAGCAAACCCTGCTCGGTCCCCGAGCAGACCACACTCGGTCCCCGCTCGGTCCCCGCTCGGTACCCGCTCGCACCCCGAGCAGACCCTGCTCGGTCCTCGCTCGGACCCCGCTCGGACCCTGCTCGGACCCCGAGCAGATCCCGAGCAGACCCCGCTCGGACCCCGAGCAGACCCTGCTCGGACCCCGAGCAGACCATGCTCGGTCCTCGCTCGGACCCCGCTCGGACCCTGCTCGGAACCCGAGCAGATCCCGAGCAGACCCCGCTCGGACCCCGAGCAGACCCTGCTCGGTCCCCGCTCCGACCCCGATCAGACCCTGCGCGATATGCTACGAAATGACTTGCATAGCAGTTGCGTT
>JAXIVJ010006365.1:0-67330 GCA_036785665.1 Chirona hameri | reverse complement strand
AAGTAAAAGGCTGCCAGGAATGCCAACATGCTTTATTCAACGATGCACATGCCTTACATTAGCACCATTTGTATGTTTATTGGCTTAGAAAACACACAAAAAGGGCACTTTTGTGTTCTTTGGCACCAAAGAACACAGAGTCGCTGCACTCCCAGCCTACAATGAACACAAACATCAAGAAGCGTAAGAAGTGAGGCAGGAAGGCGTTGTTTTCCAGAGGCGTAGAACTGTCATGACTAAAAAGCAGATGATCGCAAAAAGTTATTTCCAGGTATAGCATCTTCCCACATTCAATGACGATATAAGTAAGGCTGTGTTTTCACTATGTAACGCGTTTTTCCCGCTCATATTACGTACGTTGAGCATAACTGATCTGCATGTAACGGATGCTAAGCCCACCTGTGCGGCTCTGTAGTTTGGTCGTGTTACCTGTGACGGATGATAAGCCCACCTGTGCGGCTCTGTAGTTTGGTCGTGTTACCTGTGACGGATGCTAAGCCCATCTGTGTGGCTCTGTAGTTTGGTCGTGTTACCTGTGACGGATGCTAAGCCCACCTGTGCGGCTCTGTAGTTTGGTCGTGTTACCTGTGACGGATGCTAAGCCCATCTGTGCGGCTCTGTAGTTTGGCCCTGTTACTTGTGACATATGCTAAGCCCACCTGGGTGGCTCTGTAGTTTGGCCCTGTTACTTGTGACATATGCTAAGCCCACCTGTGTGGCTCTGTAGTTTGGCCCTGTTACTTGTGACGGATGCTAAGCCCATCTGTGTGGCTCTGTAGTTTGGTCGTGTTACCTGTGACGGATGATAAGCCCACCTGTGTGGCTCTGTAGTTTGGTCGTGTTACCTGTGACGGATGCTAAGTCCACCTGTGTGGCTATGTAGTTTTGCCCTATTACATGTGACGGATGCTAAGCCCACCTGTGTGGCTCTGTAGTTTTGCCCTATTACATGTGACGGATGCTAAGCCCACCTGTGTGGCTCTGTAGTTTTGCCCTATTACTTGTGACGGATGCTAAGCCCATCTGTTTGGCTCTGTAGTTTGGGCCTGTTACCTGTGACGGATGCTAAGCCCACCTGTGTGGCTATGTAGTTTGGTCCTGTTACTTTGGACGGATGCTAAGCCAACCTGCGTGGCTCTGTAGTTTTGCCCTATTACTTGTGACAGATGCTAAGCCCACCTGTGTGGCTCTGTAGTTTTGCCCTGTTACTTGTGACGGATGCTAAGTCCACCTGTGTGGCTCTGTAGTTTTGCCCTATTACTTGTGACAGATGCTAAGCCCACCTGTGTGGCTCTGTAGTTTTGCCCTGTTACTTTGGACGGATGCTAAGTACACCTGTGTGGCTCTGTAGTTTTTCCCTATTACTTGTGACGGATGCTAAGCCCATCTGTGCGGCTCTGTAGTTTGGGCCTGTTACCGGTGACGGATGCTAAGCCTACCTGTGTGGCTCTGTAGTTTGGTCGTGTCACCTGTGACGGATGCTAAGCCTCCTGTGTGGCTATGTAGTTTTGACCTGTTACCTGTGACGGATGCTAAGCCCATCTGTGTGGCTCTGTAGTTTGGGCATGTTACTTGTGACAGATGCTAAGCCCATCTGTGTGGCTCTGTAGTTTGGGCCTGTTACTTGACATATGCTAAGCCCATCTGTGTGGCTCTGTAGTTTGGGCATGTTACTTGTGACATATGCTAAGCCCATATGTGTGGCTCTGTAGTTTGGGCATGTTACTTGTGACAGATGCTAAGCCCATCTGTGTGGCTCTGTAGTTTGGGCATGTTACTTGTGACAGATGCTAAGCCCATCTGTGTGGCTCTGTAGTTTGGGCATATTACTTGTGACAGATGCTAAGCCCACCTGTGCGGCTCTGTAGTTTGGGCCTGTTACTTGTTGTGACATATGCTAAGCCCATCTGTGTGGCTCTGTAGGTTGGACATGTTACTTGTGACAGATGCTAAGCCCATCTGTGTGGCTCTGTAGTTTGGGCATGTTACTTGTGACAGATGCTAAGCCCACCTGTGCGGCTCTGTAGTTTGGGCGTGTTACTTGTGACAGATGCTAAGCCCATCTGTGTGGCTCTGTAGTTTGGGCATGTTACTTGTGACAGATGCTAAGCCCATCTGTGTGGCTCTGTAGTTTGGGCATGTTACTTGTGACAGATGCTAAGCCCATCTGTGTGGCTCTGTAGTTTGGGCATGTTACTTGTGACAGATGCTAAGCCCACCTGTGCGGCTCTGTAGTTTGGGCGTGTTACTTTTGACAGATGCTAAGCCCATCTGTGTGGCTCTGTAGTTTGGGCGTGTTACTTGTGACAGATGCTAAGCCCATCTGTGTGGCTCTGTAGTTTGGGCATGTTACTTGTGACAGATGCTAAGCCCATCTGTGTGGCTCTGTAGTTTGGGCATGTTACTTGTGACAGATGCTAAGCCCACCTGTGCGGCTCTGTAGTTTGGGCATGTTACTTGTGACAGATGCTAAGCCCATCTGTGTGGCTCTGTAGTTTGGGCGTGCCGATGGATTAGCTCGGATGATTACACGAGTGTTTGTGGTCGCGGTGGAGGATTTATCTTGTTCAATCGACCGAACATTCTCTTTGTATCGTAATCACAACACAGCTTCTGAAACTGAGTGGAAAGAATAGCTTCTGGCTGTGCGTGGGACTCGCCGTTTTTGAGAAGACAACATTTACACAATTTGCCACACATGTGGCATGATGTTTATGTTTTGTTATGTTGTCGCTTTGCTATTCTTCTGCCGTGGCCTTGTGTTATGCTAGCCCGTGTGGTGCCTTACTGGTACGATGTCTGGTGACTGGCCGTGTGGTGCCTTACTGGTACGATGTCTGGTGACTGGCCGAGTGGTGTCTTACTGGTACGATGTCTGGTGACTGGCCGTGTGGTGCCTTACTGGTACGATGTCTGGTGACTGGCCGTGTGGTGCCTTACTGGTACGATGTCTGGTGACTGGCCGAGTGGTGCCTTACTGGTACGATGTCTGGTGACTGGCCGAGTGGTGTCTTACTGGTACGATGTCTGGTGACTGGCCGAGTGGTGCCTTACTGGTACGATGTCTGGTGACTGGCCGTGTGGTGCCGCCGAGTACGGAAACCATGAGAGATCGGCTGATTAAGAGTACATACAACAGCCAAAGGACGCAAAATTGATACAATAGTCTCAGCGCTTTGCTTTAAAATACAGATATACTGGCTGGACAGCCCTTCTCTTGCGCTGCCACCTGCCACCCTCTCCGTGCGTCCATTTCGCGCACCTCACTCCTTCATCATATACGAATCGAATATCATATATTCCCCTCTTCTTATCCTTCCTCTCCCCTTACCCTCATCGCATCGTCCCCTCCTCCTCTCAACCCTCCTCTCACCCTCCCCTCATCACCTTCCCCTCGCTCTCCCAACCCTCCACACTCGTACTCCACACTCCCTTCCTCCCCTCGCTTTCACATGCCTCTTTCTTTAATCCTCTCACTCTTCCCCTCTTCCCTCCTCTCGCCACTCCTCCTCTAAGCCTCCTCTGCTCCTCTCACTCTCCTCCTCTTGCCCCTTATTTCCTCACCATTCCCTTCTCCACCCTCCCATCATCCTCTCACCATTCCCCTCTTCTTATCCTTCCTCTTCTCACCCCTCCCCCTCTCACCCTCCTCGCATCGTCCCCTCCTCCTCTCACCCCCTCCCCTCCTCACCATCCCCTCGCTCTCCCACCCTACACACCCTCCTCTCCCACCCTCCCCACCCTCCTCCGTCCCATGAGGACCGGTGTCGGCCGGAGTTATGCGCGGCTTTTTTGCACCACATGCCACCGCTGCCCGACGGTGGTTTATAGGCAACTAGCCCCGACGAGGCCGCGACGGTAAATATTAATAACTGAAATGTCTCTGCGCGCCGCGACAGCGCCACGGCTGGGAATGAGACTCAGGTGGGGAAGGGAGGGGGGGGGGGCTGACCGTGAACCTGGCTGTGTGAGGATTGCAGGACGGGGCAAGCCGAACTGGCCATGTCAGACAGGGACGGGTAAGAATGGTGAGGATTGAGTCCATGCAGATACATTGGAGTGATGGACGTTGGAGTTATGTCAACGTTGTCGATATCACAAACCCAAAACGACATTTTTTGCTGAATATTGCACGTATCACCGCATTATATTGTTTAGAGACAGTGGTTGTCCGTTTCGATTACTTTTGAGAGCATAATGAAACGCCTTACGGATAAATATGTTTAAAGTTGACTGGAGTCAACAAAAGAAGGTATCGAAATCCACCCTTATTTTTATGCTTTCTTGATCTTTCATGGTAAGTTGCCCGTGCATGCGTGAGTGGGTGAGTACATGCGTGTATGCATTATCGCCAAAAGCCTTTCGACGAGCTGATGCTCACAAACGGTGCGAGCTGAGGAAACGAAATTTACAAGCCGAATCAGAACAGTTTTAACTTCGGTATGACATATTTGGTCTGGAAAGGAGTTGTGAGATAACGCCGAATAAGACAAGTAAGTGAATAATCCGTCAAACCGTGCTGCTTCAGGCCAGACTGCAGTCAGGAGGCGTCAAGCAAGGTGAGACAACACCGCCGGTAGACATACTGCAGTGCTTATGTCACAGGAGGCGCTGACGAGGCCGGACTTAAGAATGTCCTGCCTCGTTACGGAGCACGGGGAGAGTTGTATGAATACTGAGCAGGCGTTGTATGAATACTGAGCAGGCGTCTGAGCGAGCATATGTAGTCTCGAAAACAAAAGGTGATGGTGATTGTTACCTGATGCAGCTTTATTACGAGCGAGCGCTTCGCGCTCGCTCGTCTTTCCATGGTGTAGGGGAAAATATGAATATTAGCGGCCCGGTCCGGCCCGTGGCGACGCTTTTGAGAAGCTCATATCTCTGTAACCGCACGTACGATTGACAAGCGGACTTCTTTGCTGAGTAGCCCCAACTAACCTATCCTGTTTGACATCAGAGCCGACTCACGTGGGTAACTACCACTGCGCGTGCCGCGTGCCGCGTGAGGGGTGTTGAAAAGTGTTTTGTCGCAAAAACTCCGCAACGACTGGGCCGATTGTGCGTAAATCTGGTGTGTGGCTAGAGACCCCTCAGCCACCGCCTTCCCATAAGTCAGGGATGGAGTGCCTCTACACGTGCGCACGTGCACACCCCTATTCTATATCTCAGCAACGGCTGAGCCGATTGTGTCAAAATTCTGTGTGTGGTTAGGGACCCCTCAGTCGCCACTTTCCCACAAATCAGGAGTGGGATGCCTCTGCACGTACGCACGTGCACACCCCCATTCTATGGGGGCTCTTCCAGCGCCCTCAACCAGATTAGGTTGAGGCTTCATTGTCTCCACCGGTCGTTCCCGCGCCTCAACTAAGATCGGTTGAGCCTCCACTAACCTCAACCGGTTGAGCAAAACCTCCACCCCTCAGTGAGCGGTTGAGGCTGGTGGAGGAGAGCTAACGTTACGTAGCGACAGTTCTGGCGCACTGTCGCGCATTAGTGTCGCGCTGTTCGTGCTGTTTACATTGGAAATCTCCACCGTCCGTTCCAGTGTTCCGCTCCACCGCGCCTCAACCGGCGGGATGAAAACCTATTCCGGTTGAGGGCGCTGGAACAGCCCCCAAATATCTCAGGAACGGCTGAGCCGATTGTGTTCAAATTTTATGAGTGGTTAGAGACCTCTCAGCTGCCACTTCCCTACAATCAGGGGTGGCATGCCTTTGCACGTGTGCACGTGCACACCTCTATTATATATCTCAGGGAAGACTGAGCCGATTGTGATCAAATTTGGTGTGTGGTACTGGTTAGGGACGATATCTCTCAGCCGCCACTTTCCCACAAGCCAGGGGTGTTGCTGGGGTGCCTCTGCACGTGCGCACGTGCGCACCCCTTTTTGTATCTCAGAAACTACTTGCCCGATCGAGTTGAAATTCACCATGCATTTCCTTCGCGCTCGCTCGTTCATCGCCGACTACGGCGCCTTACTGGTATTGAGGTATTGTCATTCTTGTTTATGCTTATGACCATATATTTACACCGAAGATAAAACAGATAAAGATTATGCACGGAGGAGAGCATGGAAAGCTCGGGATATTTGGCGAGTCCTTTCAAAGCTCAAACAAGAATAAGGAAATAACGGATGTTATGACGGACTATTCGGTGCCAATGGGCTCAGTCAACATACATATGAATGGACATGTCTCTATATGTGCTTGTGCATATCAAAAGGGTCAGTCAAAAGGGTCAAATCAGGTCTTCCTTAACCCTCGCCCTACGGGAGCTTTTTTCACCTTCGCCCTACGGGGAGGGGGGTCCTAAAAAGTAGTAATTATTTATTCGTATCTGGTCAAAAAAGTCAAAACAAGTTTTTGTTTAATGACGTCATGAATTTCTTACACTTAGGGACACTTATCACTTATCACTCAGTCAAACACTTATCACTCAGTCAAAAATAGATATATTTCTTTGAAATTTGGTTTGAGTATTGTCCATACTCAGTTCTCTCACATATATTCCGTTTTTTAACATCTATGAAGTTTTGATTTTGTGGTGATTTAAAAAAAGAAGTTTTTGTTCATTTTGGGGGTCGAAAACCCAAAAGTTCGCAAATCTGAGATTGCCATTTTAAAGCAAATGACATTTTATATCTTTGCTTAATTGAGTTTGCAATTTGCTTCAAAACTCTGTTTTCTACGATTTTTCAAACATTTATCGTTTTACCACCAACATGACAACATGACAACAATTTTTACAGCATACGTATACGTAGTGTATACAGCATACGTATACGTAGTGTATACAGCATACGTAGACATGCGCCGCATGTCTAAAAAATTATGCAAGGAAAACTTCAGGGGGGGGGGGTCGTTTTAGGACCCCCCGTAGGGCGAGGGTTAACCCGCGCCCCGCTGGGGTCTCCAGTCGAGCGCTTCCCGCTGGGGGGGGGGGGCAGATTCTGTCCCCCTAGTTATCTGGTGGCCTAGTTCTACGATTTTTCAAACATTTATCGTTTTACCACCAACATGACAACATGACAACAATTTTTACAGCATACGTATACGTAGTGTATACAGCATACGTATACGTAGTGTATACAGCATACGTAGACATGCGCCGCATGTCTAAAAAATTATGCAAGGAAAACTTCAGGGGGGGGGGGGGGTCGTTTTAGGACCCCCCGTAGGGCGAGGGTTAACCCGCGCCCCGCTGGGGTCTCCAGTCGAGCGCTTCCCGCTGGGGGGGGGGGGGGCAGATTCTGTCCCCCTAGTTATCTGGTGGCCTAGTTATCTTCCGAACTAATAACCGCAGCGAGACGCGCAAAGGTGCACTCCAAAGCTCTTAATAAGACGCATCTAAAACATATAGAAAATGGTCAAAATAAGATCACATGTCAGGTCACGGTCAGGTTAAATGTCAACATTGAGGTATTTGGGTTTTTGGGCCATACTTTCCATCCAAAGCCTTAGCTTACGACTGTTATACCACAAAGTGCTCTCAAAGGTATAATGCATCTCCCGCATAAGCAAAAGTGAAATTTTAAGCAAAGGTCAAGGTCAAGGTCAGGTCACAAAAGGCCACATGTCTACTAAAACCATGCGACACATGTTGTATGGGTTATTTTACACGTACAATTCGATAGGAGCAGCCATTTTTACAAACTGATCCCATATGCCCTCGGGTCAAGGTCAGGTCACAATAAGGACAAAATTTGAAATGGATTAATTTAAATAAAAAACATGTCGCTACAGCGGTGGCATTTATTTGTCTGTATCTGGTCACTAAAAGCCAAAACACGTAGCTTAAAAAATGACGTCATGAGTTACTTATACTTAGGGAGCCACAAGTCAGTGAAAAATAAAGATATTGCTTTAAAATTTGGTTAGGGTTTCGTCCATACTTGGTTCTCTAATATATCTTCCGGTTTTGTAATATCTTTTTATATTTTGTGGAAATTCTTCCGAAACAAATCATTTTTTTTTTGGGGGGGGGGGGGCAAAAAGCCCAAATTTTACAATCCGTTATGTCCATTTTGAAGAGAATGGCATTTACTTTCTTTTGATGTTTGTATTTCCAATTAGTATTAAAACTTGATTTTCTACGATTTTTTCAAACATTTATCGTTTTTCTACCAAAAATGTCATGACATGACCTTATTAACACGTCATTATTTCTCAAAGCACTACATAAATTTCACTGAAATTTGGTGAGAAGACGTAGAATAAATGTAGCATCAGGTGCTGAAAGTTTCACTTCGATATCCATCATAGTTTGCAAGTTATTGAGAAAATCCGTGAGGTGAAAACAGATTTTGCCCCTCCCCCAGTGGGGCGCGGGTTAACACGCGCCCTAGAGGGCCTCTGATTATTACACTCCCTGGATGGGGGGGGGCGGATTCCCCCTCCCCCCAGATATCGCCCGCCATAAGAGCTACAATAACGAAATTGGTAGGGAGGTTCTGTTGGGAACTCTGTTTCGCGAAATTTGCATGACCCTAGGACCATAGGACCCTATCTTAAAGGTCAAATGGGGTCAAATATGACACAATTTTCCAATACTTTGCTCCAGAAACCCCCCAAATATCTCAAGAACTATAATAGCTAGGATCTAACGGAAAAAAGTAATCGAAAGCTCTTGAAATATAAAATGGTCACAGTGTCCTAAAAATTTAGCTCTGGTCAATAGTTGAAGCTCCAGAGGTCATCAAATGTCACAACGGCTATTTATAGCAAAACAGTTTTTCGCAAATAACTTTTTACCTAATACAGATAAGGCAATTATTTTGAAACCCTCGTGTTTGTGTCGTCACGGCACTTATAATAATTTTCATGTTAACCGGTTAAGGTCAACTTATAAATTTGACCTCAGGTCAAGGTCAATTGGCAACCCAAGTAGGTTATTTTGCACATTAGGAGACGTGTCTCGACGAAACAAACACATTGGTACCGGTTTCACTTCTCTATCTTCATTATGTCGAGCGTTATTGACAAAAGTGTTGGTGACCTCATATGACCTTGGCTGGCTCTGTAGGGGTCACTGAACAAAAATTGCACCTTGATCATCATCAAAAATGACCTATGATGACATGATCCAGAAGGAATTGGACTGATATCATGCGTATCGTCGGAATAGGAAGCATTTTAATATTTCCCTATTGACTTATAATGGGGAGGTCACGAAATTGACCCGACCTTAGGTTACCGATATACAAAAATCCGAGATTAGAAAATTGCAGGCACCTATGTCCTTATGAAGTCCTGCAAGTTTGAACCCTATCGGCCTAAAACTTTGGCTGTGGTACGACCGCAAACTTTTGGAGGTGGGATCATCACATGACCTGGTCTGGTGGCCTGACCTGAGATGACTAGAAGTCAATAATTGCACATAATGTGGGTAGTTAATTTCCAAACAGCTATGTGAAAAACGGTGGCGCTGCGCGTCGCCGTTTTTCCACTATTCTTGAGAAAAAAACTTAGGGGTAGGCGGATTTCGCCCCCCCCCCCTCCAGGGCGCATGTTAAAGGACTTTGTGTCTGAAAAACTCAGTTGTCAGAGATCGACATTGTCTGCGAAATGGTCAGTGCAAAATTTCGACCACTTGCACTAATGCACACAGACACAACGCATTGCTATATGGACGGGCTTGTGCAACATGTATATGTTCTCTGTTGTTTGTTTATTGGGGGTTTAGGGCACGACGACTCCTCCCTTCATTTTGCGCCCACAACATGTCTATGCTCATGTCATTGAACATGTATGTCATGTCATCATGTCATATCATGACATGTATCCAGTCTCTGAAGAGGAAAGGTTTTGGTCAGAGTTGAGTTGAGTAGACTTGACATTTGCTCGAATTGGAGTGGATTTAGTTTTTTTTTGTATTAGCGTTTATTCGACCAAACAATATGATGTAAGTATGACCATAGTTTCAGGTTGGGTTGCAGAACCGGGGGGGGGGGGGCTGTATTGTACCTTTCGAGCACGCACAATTTTTGCCACCAAATTCTGTCGATAAATTGTAATTATACGATCCGATGATGGTGGTCAAGGTCCGTGTGAAAAACTCTGTTTAGTAAAGACTTAAATCCCAAAACAATTATTTGAAACATGTTGACTGAAGTTATAATTTTTTTTTAGCATAGTGACTCATTTAACATAAAGCTGTTACATTATGAACCCCATGTGCGTAATGTAACATCCTCCATGGTGTAATGGACCGCGCTAAATGGAAAGAGTAATCATTACCTTACATTGAATGCGTAAAGCCCTGGCGATAAACAGATAGCATGTGTCATTTTCCTTGATAAATTAAGTTAGGAGCTTCATAATGAGGCGTCATTATACTGATTCGTGATAACGATTGATAACATTGATAACAGATTGAGTGATAGCCACTGATGTTTCCCAAAAGCCCTCGCCGGTGACTACGCCTCCACGCCCGACATAACAGAAGCCGAAACAGACAAACGCCGCACAACAAGTCTTAAACGACTCACTGTCTGCCCCAGTCAGCACAACAGGACTTTTTCGGCGCTGGTGGCATAACATCAATTTATCAGGATCGGTGCGGGCGGTGAAAAGGCGGACTCTGACCGGCGCACTGAGCCGTCCGCCACCGCCACCGCCACCGCCACCGCCACCGCCACCGCCGGCCACCGCCGCCAGCCACCGCTATCGCCGCCGCCGCCGCTGCCGCGCGGGCTGCGGGGGATAAAAACCAGACCAGTTGGGGCGGCGGTCATTCAGAGACAAATGGCTGATCTGGTCCGATCTCTGTCCAACACTGATCGGCGCGCGCCCGCCCGTCACAGGGTAGTGGCTGACGGATCTGCCGACTGACGCACAGAGGCGGTGACGGAGTGAGACGGACTGACGTACAATGACGGACTGACGTACAATGACGGATTGACGTACAATGACGGACTGACGTACAATGACGGACTGACGCTGACTAAAAGACGGACATGCAGTCACAGAGTCACTGACTGACGGATCTGCCGACTGACGTACAGGCGGCGGTGGAGTGAGACGGACTGACGTACAATGACGGACTGACGCTGACCACATACAATTACTGACGGGCGGATATAGACTGATACACAGTGGAAAACAGACAGTCGTAACCGAATTGGTGTAGACTGATATTTACTACACGGCTACTGACAGAATGATGCAGACTGACGTGAGTCATAGCCGGGGAGACCCGTCATAGGGTCACTGACTGACTGGTACAAACTGACGTGAGTCAGCCGGGGAGACTGACGTGAGTCATAGCCGGGGAGACCCGTCATAGGGTCACTGACTGACTGATACAGACTGGCATAATTCGGTAACGCTGGTACAGACGGATACACAGTCACTGATTGACTCGTGTAGGCTAGTGCTACAGTTAGTGACGAGCTGATACAGAATGACGTACAGGCAACTGGTTGATAAATAATGACCTACAGTCTCTGACGGACCCGTCACAAGGTCACTTCCTGACTGATGATACAGTCAGTGACGGACAGATACAGCCTGTCATACAATCAGTAATTAACAGATACAGTTGGTCATAAAGTCCGCGCCCGACTGGAACAGACTACCATACAGTCATTGGCTGAGTGAGCATATCATCCAATCAGTGAATGACTAGTATACGTTGTGATTCAATCCATCGTAAGCACAATCCCTCACCTACACGAACAGTTCCTGGGCTAGGTGAGACCTTGATTCCCGGTCTCTCTCTGGGAGACCGTCAGCTGAACTGGGTCTACAAACTGACATTTGGGGTATGCTACCCATCGATAAGATATCATATGCTTTGGTCTACTTCGCTGGAGGTGTGTTTGAATTTGGAGTAGTTGTTTTCAATCTGCCGAGTCGTCAGCTAATGCTATTTGTGGTATATGTGCATGGCTAAGCAACCTCAGAATTAGCCTATGCCATTGATGCAATTCGGTAGAGATGGAATACAAAAAGAACGGCAAATTATATCTGGGATTGTCCAGTTATATCATCCATCTGACCGTTTCAGCTAATCATCGTGCTCGTCCACAGAACCCAGTTTGTATTCTTCATTCCTCACGCCAGTGAAGTAATTTCCGAAAAGCGGCCCTTTGTCGCTGCATTTTAACGGATAACTAACGCGACAGCGAGCCCGTGTCAGCGAAGCGTTGAATCTGGACGACACCTGTCCATCAGCTCTGACCGCTCTCAGGGATATTCGAGGCGTTGCGTGCTGAACAATCCCCCCCCCCGAGCGGGGTATCCCTTTAAGCGGATCTCACTTCGCAGACACGCAATGCCACACACAGCTGCTCAGCTGCAGAGCTGGCTCAGACGCCAGGCGGGAATATCTAGAAACACATCACAGATGGGCCAAATTAGGCGAACTGCTTCCGTGGATGAACAGTCGAGCTGTACGTTCACTGGATTGGATTATGGTTTGCCGTAGTATAACAAATGTCTATAGATAACAAGATAACAAATGTCTATATCTTGCAAGATAATCACACATTTGGATGCATATTTATAGATGTTTTTTATATCCACACTTCTGTTGCCTTACTCACATTTTACCATCCATATAACTCAGTATGGACGCTTCTGTCGGTGACAAAGCCAGGTGACATATAAAGTTCGAGTCATCTTCACAGCCTTTAATAATACGCTGAGAACGCTGGTCGTAATATCTTCCAAATGATGCTTTGCTGCGTCGAGAAGTTTTTGCGAGTACCAAGGAAATGGAGTGATAGTCATGAAAGAGTCGGTGTGCAAATGCGTATGCAAATTTGTAGCAAATGTGCTACAAATAGGTACAACTCTTTGTAATTTGCAAATGTGGTTGAGCAAATGTTTGCCATCCGCAAAATGTGGTTGACATGCCACCTCTTTTCTAGGAATCCATGTTTGTCTGTGTAACAAATGTGGCGTACCTATAAATACATCATACTGGTGACACCGGGGCAGTCCTTTGTATTCCTCTCACCGCCTTTGTTACTTCAGCAATGCCAGCAATGAACACATTGTCACATAAACTCATCATGCTTTCTGCTAATAAGTTTCTTTCAAATTTTAGGCACATCTCGCGCGAAATCAAGTCATCGACATGGCTCGCAACGAAAACATACCGTAACAATAGTAGCCATAGCTGTCCATTTGTCATTCCAATGCAAAAGATTGTTAGAATGTTTTAATAATCACGTAACATTTGCCAGCCACGACTGTAGCGTCTTTCGGAATCCTCCTGGACCTTCGCTGAGATTTTCGGTATGCTGAAGTTTATGTATCACTCGCTGTTCGTCGCACGCACATTGTTTTATCTAGTCACGTCTCTACATATTCGTGCGTATTCGATAATAGTGTGACTCATGGTTGTCGAAATATCACCTTGCTATTACATTTAGATTGCTGCAAAAACATTTTCCCACTTCCAGCGTTCAAAGAGTTTGTCACCCTATAGCAATAATGTTAAAATAAGTAGGGCCAGTCGCAAGCCATGTTAACCCAACGGACGCAAGGTCTTCAGTCAACTAGGGGAGAAATATATGTACTCGTATGAGCAGCCCGACCGTAGATTTTCAGAGGCTTATTTCTTCGCAACTACTCGATTGATGTGGCTGAAAATTTGCACACAACAATGCTCATGCCGTAATAATATCGTAGTAAATTTCTGAAACTCTCCGTTGTCGGGTTTAGGAGCAGCGCATGCCGACGCACACCCTGCCTTCCCTGCGGTGGTGGTTGTTCAACTTGCGGCCACGACCCTCCGCCTCGCGCTCGGCCGGCCCCGGCTGACACGCCCGGTCACGTGACCGCCTGCGGCCGGCGATGGCCGGCTACCGAGGCCGCCGTGCCTGACATGTCCTGTTTAACTTAAAGGAAAACTTTCATACTAGACTAGACTACTAGTACAATTTCTGGTGATATTGCCTTTGCCTTGGTGTTTTATTGGTGCACGATATTGCAGTCTCCAACGCTTAACAATACTATTAGCCGTTTTCACGAAGGATTATTGCGCTGAAAACAAATATGAAATGTTTCTGAAATTTTTAAAAAGTTTTGGTATACAAGTCTTAGGATAAAAGTCTTAAGTATAAAAGTCTTATACAGGTCTTAAAACGAGCCATTTTAAGACTTGTATAATACTTTTATACTTAAGACTTTTATACTAGCCGTTTTCACGAAGGATTATTGCACTGAAAAGATTCTGAAACATTTCTGGAAAGTTTTTAAAAGTTTTGGAAAGTCTTAGTATATTATACATTTCAAGAAATAAATTACTGATTTAGGCGATATTACCAGTAAAACGTCTTTTTTGGGGCGATGACCGAGCGAGCGCGTTCTGGTAAAGCTAAAACTGTTTTATTTTATTTTATCAATTTAGTCCGAATGCTTTTGAATGGATGGATTTGCGAGGTCAGGCCCGCGCTAAGCATAGCTTGTTGCGCAGGCCCGGACTCCACCACCCGATCAAGCAATTCCTAGCGTCCGGAAGAATTTAGAAGCGAAAGTTATACGTGCCCGACATACCTGGACACGGTCCGCCCCGCCCTCTGACGTCACCTGACCTTGAGTGCGACCGCTGCCACCGGCCACAGGCCATCCCAGTCAGGGGCAAATAGCGAGCGCCGAAGCGACTCGAACCCGGGCTGCCACTACCGGGTGAGGTCAGAAGTCCGGCGCCCTCCGAACTGCGCTACAGGGGCGGACTTGGGGTTACAGGGACTACATGGGGTTTGAAATATGAAACAGTAAGGGAGCACACTGGTAGTAACGCAGTCATTTTAATCCTCCAGAAAAATTGCCAGGACTCAATGCATGCCAAAATAAAAACTAAGATGTATTAAATTGTACATTATTTCCTTTCTCAAATCCGCCAAAAGGAGTACGTCACGTCCTAAGTGCTGCATGCTTCAGCGTATAAATTAATGCTTAGAATATACAGCCATTTTTGATCAAGAATCATTTTTGCTAGGTTTTTTGTTCATTTCGACGTTTGCGTGTGCCAACTGCCACGCGCTGTGGTACCACCTCTATCAGAACGCACCATACCAAAACAAAATTTATTTGATGTACCTATCCAATGGTGAAAACCCAATCTCAATCGGAGCAGTGGTTGCAAAGTTATTAGCTTCCGAAAAGCGTCCGTATGGCCGGGTCGGGCCGGGTCGGGCCGGGTCAAATGTAAATTTATCCAGTAAGTTGACGAGAAACCTCACGGGCGCCTCGCGCCCGCTCGGTAATCACTAGTAAATAGTTCAGGAAACTTGTGTTGAGCTCATAACAAGTTTATGATACAAAATTGGCCGTTTAAAGAACATATGCGTCTAGAGTCCATTCGTTCAGTTTAATATAACGTCATACTAGTTAATAAATCTGGCAGCGTCATGGATCACAGATCTGTCTGCGCATGCGCAATGTTGTGCCAGCATCGATTCGCCGCCGCTTCTGACCTGTGTGTCGCAAGCACATGGACAAAGCCAAGCCAAACAACCCAGCCACCGGATTGGGCTGCGGGAGGCGAGTCTATTGCGCCCAATAGCGTCACACGCCACATGATCTTTCTGAATCATTCTGAAGTTTTGAAAAGTTTCAGTCGGTGCAGATTATTACAACTGACCTATCAATACTTTCTTGCTAATTACCACCAAACCGCATTTTTTTAGTAATTTGCAATTGGCAATATGTGTAGTTAAGGAATGGATCGTCAAAACTTTTCAAAACACTTTAAAATGTTAAAAAGTTTCGCACAATAATCTTTCGTGAAAAAGGCTACTTAAGACTTTTATACTAAGACTTTTATACAAAAAAACTTCTTAAAACTTTTCATACACTTTTACAGAATCTTCCAGCGCAACAATCCTTCGTGAAAACGGCTATTATGTGAGGTATGGCAGTCTCCACTCTCCAGCCTTAGTGTTACTATTGTGTGCGCTAGTATAGTATAGCTAGTATAGCCTGTGGTGTTACTGTCGTGTGCACTACTGTAGTCTCCAGTCCGTGGTGTTACTGTTGTGTGCACTACTGCAGCCCCAGCTCGTAGTGTATATGTTGTGTGCGCTGCTGTAGTCTCCAGTCCATGGTGTTACTGTTGTGTGAGCTACTGCAGTCTCCAGCCTGTGGTGTTAGTGTTGTGTGTGCTACTGCAGTCTCCAGCCTGTGGTGTTACTGTTGTGTGCACTACTGTAGTCTCCAGTCCATGGTGTTACTGTTGTGTGAGCTACTGCAGTCTCCAGCCTGTGGTGTTAGTGTTGTGTGTGTTACTGCAGTCTCCAGCCTGTGGTGTTACTGTTGTGTGCACTACTGTAGTCTCCAGCCTGTGGTGTTAGTGTTGTGTGAGCTACTGCAGTCTCCAGCCTGTGGTGTTAGTGTTGTGTGTGCTACTGCAGTCTCCAGCCTGTGGTGTTACTGTTGTGTGCACTACTGCAGTCTCCAGTCCATGGTGTTACTGTTGTGTGAGCTACTGCAGTCTCCAGCCTGTGGTGTTACTGTTGTGTGTGCTACTGCAGTCTCCAGCCTGTGGTGTTAGTGTCGTGTGAGCTACTGCAGTCGCCAGCATGTGGTGTTAGTGTTGTGTGAGCTACTGCAGTCTCCAGCCTGTGGTGTTAGTGTTGTGTGAGCTACTGCAGTCTCCAGCCTGTGGTGTTACTGTTGTGTGCACTACTGTAGTCTCCAGCCTGTGGTGTTAGTATTGTGTGAGCTACTGCAGTCTCCAGCCTGTGGTGTTACTGTTGTGTGCACTACTGTAGCCTCCAGCCTGTGGTGTTAGTGTTGTGTGAGCTACTGCAGTCTCCAGCCTGTGGTGTTAGTGTTGTGTGTGCTACTGCAGTCTCCAGCCTGTGGTGTTACTGTTGTGTGCACTACTGCAGTCTCCAGTCCATGGTGTTACTGTTGTGTGAGCTACTGCAGTCTCCAGCCTGTGGTGTTACTGTTGTGTGTGCTACTGCAGTCTCCAGCCTGTGGTGTTAGTGTCGTGTGAGCTACTGCAGTCGCCAGCATGTGGTGTTAGTGTTGTGTGAGCTACTGCAGTCTCCAGCCTGTGGTGTTACTGTTGTGTGCACTACTGCAGCCCCAGCTCGTAGTGTTTATGTTGTGTGCGCTGCTGCAGTCTCCAAGAGTTTGATGTTACTGTTGTGTGAGCTACTGCAGTCTCCAGCCTGTGGTGCTATGTTGTGTGCACTACTGCAGCCCCAGCTCGTAGTGTTTCTGTTGTGTGCGCTGCTGCCGTCTCCAAGGGTTTGGTGTTACTGTTGTGTGCGCTACTGTAGTCTCCAGGGTTTGGTGTATATATATGTGCTAGTTATCTCCATTCCGTGATGTTTTTTTTTATAAGTCTGCTTACTGGCAATGCTCTTCAGCTTATAATGCTAAATATAAATGGAATGATCGAGAACGTGCCGTTGATCAAACCAAGCCAAGTTTTCATGTACAATTAATAGTTCTTAACTTTGAAAATGCGGACTCAGGAAATGAAGACATGTCGTACTCATGGCAACAGTGCAACATGAATTGAAACCAATACAATCGGTGAACAATTTGCCCTGAATTCAAAGTAAATTCGTAAGTGTTTTTGTTTGCTTGAAACGAATACTTTAGAACGGAACGCTAGGTTTCCGACCCAATAAGGGCGTTTTACTGGTAATAAACAACTCATTTCTATCAAGTTGAATCTGTAACAAAACGATGTTTGTAGTATAACTTAAGCTGGTCACGATTTTACTTAACGTATTTTGAGTGCACTCTTTTTCACAAAGCCTGTGTACAATTCATCGAAGTCATCTCAAGGCTCGGAACTTATTTCGTCCTCAAACAGGATATAGATCCATATTATCCGCATCTGTTAGGTCTGATAGAAGCGACAGCGCGAAACTCCTAGTGACATGTGCTATCTTAATTTCGATAGAAGGGTCATACGCGTTTATGCCAGTTTTGAAATGAACAACCACTCCACATCGTCCAAACGGAAACAAACTATCACATGCCCCACCATCTTTGTGTTTCTCACGATCTCTGAACCACAACTGCAACCGGCATTCTCCACCTCGAACAACCCTCTTTGCCAACCCGCAAACCTGCCTCCGACGCCCCACCGACCCTCGAGCGACCCCCGACTGACCCTCGAGCGACCCCCGACCGACCGGCGACCCATGGCTCGGCGCCGATCGGCACCAAAATGGCGCTGGCTCGGGGCGCCGGCCGTATTTTAGGCCGGTGACGAGCGGTGGCGGCGTGGCGGTCGTGCCGGTCGGCTGCGGCCGCTTCGGCCGCCCATTGGACGGTAGGCGGGGTTTGCACGCCGCTGCCAGCCGCCGTGCCGCCGCCGCGCCCGGCACACTGCAAATAATGACATTATGACGGCACTCCGGCCGGCGCGAGGTTTATGGGGCACGCCTGCTGCCCGCTGGACGCCGGAGAGAACGCCGGCGTCGCCGCGGTGTGCGGTGCGCGGCTGCGGCGACCGCCGCCGCAGTCGCCTCAGCCAACACGCAGCGTGTTCTTAATTGAGAACGCATGCAAATGTGTCGCGAGGCCAGCGGGTGCGTCCGGGCGTCTCTGCCGGCCCCCCGTCGTCCTCTGTGGGTCATTCATCAGACAGCCGCACCCCCCGCTGACGAGTCGGAGAGCGCTGCAGACGGCCGTGGCGGCGGCGGACGCGCGCTCTCACGACCTCACGACCATCCTCACATGGGTGGTGGCTGGCGAGACCACCGGCGACGCGGCGGACCGGACGTGACGTCAGACGTGATGTGATGTAAGACATGACGTGAGGCCAGACGTGGCTACACTGTCCCCCCTGGTCACTACACTGTCCCCCTGGTCACTATACTGTCTCCCCTGGTCACTATACTGTCCCCCCTGGCCACTATACTGTCCCCCTGGTCACTATAATGTCCCCCTGGTCACTATACTGTCGCCCTGGTCACTATACTGTCCCGGCTGGTCACTATACTGTCCCCCTGGTCACTATACTTTCCCCCTGATCACTATACTGTCCCCGCTGGTCAATATACTGTCCCCTGGTCACTATACTGTCCCCCTGGTCACTATACTGTCCCCCTGGTCACTATACTGCCCCCTGGTCACTTTACTGTCCTCGCTGGTCTCTATACTAGCCTCCTGGTCACTATACTGTCCCCCTGGTCACTACACTGTCCCCCTGGCCACTATACTGTCCCCCTGGTCACTATACTGTCCTCGCTGGTCACTATACTGTCCCCCTGGTCACTATACTGCCCCCTGGTCACTACACTGTCCCCCTGGCCACTATACTGTCCCCCTGGTCACTACACTGTCCCCCTGGCCACTATACTGTCCCCCTGGCCACTATACTGTCCCCCTGGCCACTACACTGTCCCCCTGGCCACTATACTGTCCCCCTGGTCACTACACTGTCCCCCTGGCCACTATACTGTCCCCGCTGGCCACTATACTGTCCCCCTGGTCACTATACTGTCCCCCTGGTCACTACACTGTCCCCCTGGTCACTATATGGTCCCCCTGAGCACTACACTGTCCCCCTGGTCACTATACTGCCCCCTGGTCACTATACTGTCCCCCTGGTTACTATACTGTCCCCCTGGTCACTATACTGTCCCCCTGGTCACTATACTGTCCCCTGGTCACTATACGGTCCCCCTGAGCACTACACTGTCCCCCTGGTCACTATACTGTCCTCGCTGGTCACTATACTGTCCCCCTGGTCACTATACTGTCCCCCTGGTCACTACACTGTCCCCCTGGTCACTATACCGTCCCCCTGGTCACTACACTGTCCCCCTGGCCACTATACTGTCCCCCTGGTCACTACACTGTCCCCCTGGCCACTATACTGTCCCCCTGGTCACTACACTGTCCCCCTGGCCACTATACTGTCCCCGCTGGCCACTATACTGTCCCCCTGGTCACTATACTGTCCCCCTGGTCACTACACTGTCCCTATACGGTCCCTCTGAGCACTACACTGTCCCCCTGGTCACTATACTGTCCCCCTGGGCACTATTATGTCCCCTGGTCACTATATTGTCCCCCTGGTCACTATACTGTCCCCCTGGTCACTATACTGTCCCCCTGGTCACTACACTGTCCCCCTGGTCACTATACGGTCCCCCTGAGCACTACACTGTCCCACTGGTCACTATACTGTCCCCCTGGTCACTATACTGTCCCCCTGGTCACTACACTGTCCCCCTGGTCACTATACTGTCCCCCTGGTCACTATACTGTCCCCCTGGTCACTATACTGTCCCCCTGGCCACTATACTGTCCCCCTGGTCACTATACTGCCCCCCTGGTCACTATACGGTCCCCCTGAGCACTACACTGTCCCCCTGGTCACTATACTGCCCCCCTGGTCACTACACTGTCCCCCTGGCCACTATACCGTCCCCCTGATCACTACACTGTCCCCCTGGCCACTATACTGTCCCCCTGGGCACTACACTGTCCCCCTGGCCACTATACTGTCCCCCTGGTCACTACACTGTCCCCCTGGCCACTATACTGTCCCCGCTGGCCACTATACTGTCCCCCTGGTCACTATACTGTCCCCCTGGTCACTACACTGTCCCTATACGGTCCCCCTGAGCATTACACTGTCCCCCTGGTCACTATACTGTCCCTCTGGGCACTATACTGTCCCCCTGGTCACTATACTGTCCCCCTGGTCACTATACTGTCCCCCTGGTCACTATACTGTCCCCCTGGTCACTACACTGTCCCCCTGGTCACTATACGGTCCCCCTGAGCACTACACTGTCCCCCTGGTCACTATACTGTCCCCCTGGTCACTATACTGTCCCCCTGGTCACTACACTGTCCCCCTGGTCACTATACTGTCCCCCTGGTCACTATACTGTCCCCCTGGTCACTATACTGTCCCCCTGGCCACTATACTGTCCCCCTGGTCACTATACTGCCCCCCTGGTCACTATACGGTCCCCCTGAGCACTACACTGTCCCCCTGGTCACTATACTGTCCCCCTGGTCACTATACGGTCCCCCTGAGCACTACACTGTCCCCCTGGTCACTATACTGTCCCCCTGGTCACTATACTGTCCCCCTGGCCACTATACTGTCCCCCTGGTCACTGCACTGTCCCCGCTGGTTGGACGTGGTTACACTGTCCCCGCTGGTTGGACGTGGTTACACTGTCCCCGCTGGTTGGACGTGGTTACACTGTCCCCGCTGGTTGGACGTGATTACACTGTCCCCGCTAGTTGGACGTGGTTACACTGTCCCCACTGGTTGGACGTGGTTACACTGTCCCCGCTGGTTGGACGTGGTTACACTGTCCCCGCTAGTTGGACGTGGTTACACTGTCCCCACTGGTTGGACGTGGTTACACTGTCCCCACTGGTTGGACGTGGTTACACTGTCCCCGCTGGTTGGACGTGGTTACAACGTGGTTACACTGTCCACGCTGGTTGGAAGTGGTTACACTGTCCCCGCTGGTTGGACGTGGTTACACTGTCCCCGCTGGTTGGACGTGGTTACACTGTCCCCGCTGGTTGGACGTGGTTACACTGTCCCCACTGGTTGGACGTGGTTACACTGTCCCCGCTGGTTGGACGTGGTTACACTGTCCCCGCTGGTTGGACGTGGTTGCACTGTCCCCGCTGGTTGGACGTGGTTACACTGTCCACGCTGGTTGGACGTGGTTACACTGTCCCCACTGGTTGGACGTGGTTACACTGTCCCCGCTGGTTGGACGTGGTTACACTGTCCCCGCTGGTTGGACGTGGTTACACTGTCTCCGTTAAATTTAGGTAACTGCAGTATCCCTGTTGGACAGACATAGCCAGGGACGTAGGAACGTCATACAAAGTTTGGGAGGGGAGTAGTGCAATTTCGATTTTGTTTGAAGAGAAACCCAACCTCTCTATGCAATATTTCTTTGCGAATTTGAACGAATTTGAACTTTGAAAGTCGGGGTCATGGCCCTTCTGCCACCCTGGCTGGATAATCAGAACACTGTCCGCGCTAGTCGGAGGTGGCAACAGTGTCTCTGTAGATTCGGTTCATTGTATTTCGACGAAACGTACATGGGCGAAGGCGTGATCATCATCCTCATAATATATTTATTTTCCTTGACATGACATTCAGGGTGGACACATTTGTACACGTTGTCATCAGCATGTGATGGAGGTTGTATTGTAATGTATCAGAAATGGTTGGCTTCTTGATAATATGGAAAACGACAACCGAAGTGTCTTTGTATCAAACGCTTCTGGGAAACTGTTGATATGAGCCCTACATTAAGTTGTGAATCAAACAACTTACGAGTCTGATAGTCTTATGCAAATTATGTTCTTGACGTTCCTTCCAAAGAATGCAACCATGATTTTGAATGCGAACATGTTTAGCAACTTAACAAAACATTGTTAAATCTCGTTTCTTAGGACGTTCCTGTCTTCCATAATGACACATTATAATGACGCTTTAGATAACGAAAGATAGGTGTTTAATCATCAGATAGGTGTTTAATCATCCTATGTCGTGTCATGAACAATACTAGTATTTTATCTGATATCACTTACAGGAATGCCAATATTTCTTTATTTCGCCGCATGAGCTGTCCATGATGAGATTGGAGTGCTGATTTATATGTCACGTGGTATAACCTTTGTGGCCTTGGTAGGTGTCACGTGTCATTATTCAGTGTCACCATCTGGTGTCATATGACACTGTCTGGCGTCATTACCTCGTATACGTGTCACGCGACACTATCTGGTAACAATATCTGGTATGTGCCACATGATACTATTTCATGTCATTATCTTGTATGAGCCGAATGACACTATTCAGCGTCACTACCTCCTTCGTGTCCCGTGACAATCTCCGGGGCCCTGACCCCAGCGTGCGTCACATGTCACGTGATGACTTCTCGTGACTGTCGCCGCCGGTCCCCCGCTGCTCGGCGCCGCATCGCTGGTTCGCCGGCGCCATGCCAGCGGTGCGCGATGCCGAGCCCCGTCGCAGCCATTGGCTAACCAGTCAGATCGGTATCACAGCGGTGCTGGCGTTGCCTGCATCCGAGCTGTGGCTGTAAAATGACTGGCTTTGGAAGTTCACGCCAGCCTACAGAGTAATGCCTAAACACGTTATAGGGTTTCGAGAGGCGAGACGCTTTTGACGAAATCAAAGATACACTACACTCGGAATACACGAAATTATGGAAAATGTTCCTATTTTCTTTTCTCGTTTGACTCATGAAGCCTCACAAAATCATAAAACACTAGCGTCATTGTTCGAACTTCTCAACATTCGCCGTGAGCTTCGAACCCCTGGAGAATTGAATCTTATGCACTGAAGTGTAACTATATTGCGGAACATGAACTAACCAGGCGAAAGAGCGTAATATGAGGGTAGGTATACCTCTCTAGTTTTGTTATCAAATACAGGCATTAGTGGTGACATTACAAGCATTAGTGGTAAAGAACGAACTTATCCCTAACAAGCTTTTCATCTTTATGTCCCAAATAAAAAATAAAAATATCATCTTTACAATCGTGGGATCGGGAATCTGTCAGCCAGGTCATTCATGATTGATATAGCTTATTCAATTTAATTAAAACAACTGTATTTGGGTGTTTTCTGCAATTAATATCTTTTAGTATAAATTCGCGACAGTATGATCCATGTTGATTGATCGTGCAACACATTACTGCCCTGAGCCCTCGGCTTCGAAAAAGTGTTCCTCTCAATCTCGGCAATCATTACCAAGAACTCCACGACCTTGCTTAAGGCGACGTGTGCGGAATTTATACCGGCGTTAAGACTCTCTTCTGTCGAACATGACTCGCTGTCACAAAATCTTGTTCAGCCGCAATCAGCGCTGAGCACAGCACAGCAGCACAGCACAGCACAGCACATGTCTTCATAATCGGTGCGTGACACATTCAATTATCTCGCTAAAATAAATATGTGTGGCTTGAGAAACTGGTTATGGGGATTTTGGGCGAAAATCGTTTACTTTTTAGAGTTGATGCTATAGTTACACATGTTGGTATGTTTGAAGTTCTTAAGCCTGGTTGTGCCTTGTGACGACATGATATGTCCACTATGTTTAACGTTATTTTTGTTTTACTAGGGTCATTGGATGAAATGTAGCAATGATTCAAGCGAATTCATGCACTGTTGATAACTTCTTTTCTGTTTTTGAATGTTTTACATTTGACTGAATGAACCTAGTCAAGAATATGAAACATGATATAACTGGCGGATAAAGCCTAACGATGACAAAACATGTGGCGATACGTTCAGGCGTACGCGTCTCGTCGCTAGAACTTCTTCTGCACCAGAACTTGGAATATATTCCGATGTTATTCCCATTCTATGTTCCTGCATTTTGGTATATACTGATTGGATTTAATAGCTTCATTTTTAGTTACGAAGCCCCCTACAACTTGTATTCCAAGGAACCTAACACCAGCTGATTTGATTCATTATGATTAATGCCGTTTTTTAATACAATAGAAGCACCATTTGAAAATAGTCAACACCACAAGGTAATCAATAATACGCAGATATTTATTCCTCGTTTGACATCAAATTACGTAAGCATCGCATCCGAAATAGTCGGCTTGACTATATTTATTCGAAGTTTGGAATTTGATGTGCTATGTGGTTCCGCTGTGCCTTACTTTAGCTAAAACTAAGGCAAACTGCATCTTCTCATCGCTATAAATAGCGCCGAAACATCGCCGTTTCTAACGAACGACCATTACGCGCCCAAATACCTCTGTTCCCGCGGCGGCGGCGGCGGCGGCGGCGGCGTTTCGTGCAGATCACGCCTCCATCTCGCTGCACGTCAACGGAAACCATCGCTAACGCTGACAGTAATGGACCAGTGTCGTGCCGGGTCGCCGGAAACGCAGCACAGTCACCGATGCCGGACCGGTCACCGGCTGTCGCGTGCAGCTCGGCAGTCACCAGTTACATATGACTGGTGATAACACCCGTGTGTCGCAGACGGCGGCGATACGGGCGTTTGCGTGACAATTAACAGGAAGGCATTACGGCTGTAACCCAGCACATGAGAGGGGGATCACGTTTTGAAGCGTTATGTCATACTAGCCGACCATACTGTATGTTCTGACGCTTGCTTTCCTAATAGCACATACATTTGACAACTAAGGAAAGCTCAACATGACAAAACCCATTTCAGCTTGATTACTGCTGGAGGAATGTGTCATCTGACTGAACTTAACTGAGCCATTTTTTATACATCTGTCTTGTGCTGTTCCTAGTTCAAATACTGTTTGTGAGGGTTGCCAGGACCAGGCTATGCTGTGCGTTCAGAAGTCCTAACTGGACTGCATGCCGCTCGGTGATTCCGATCTGCAGGACTAATTGCTGGCTCGTTAACTCCCGCCCAGACTGTCCGTCGCGCGACAAGTCGGCTGTCCGAACTGTCAGCCACTCGATAGCTCCTGCACTCATGGTCGGCCAGGTCCTTGCTTTCTGGTCTGGTCGTCTGGTAGGTCCTGCCTGACCCGTACCGTCCCAGGGAATCATGCCCAGCGCAGTGACCTCCGGCTGGAGGGGTGGTCGGCCGCGCCTGGACGAGCCGGGCCCGGCTGGGACGCCCCGCCGGCCGGCGCCGCCAGCCAGCAGGCACAGCTGAGTTGTGGCCCGATCCGACTGGCGATAACCTTTTTGGCGAGCTGCGTCCGGGCCGCGAGCACAGCCGGCTGATGGCGCGGTAAAAACCTCGCTCCGCACCGCACCACGCCGCGCTGGGCCGCGCCGGGCCGGGACGGGTAGGGACGGCGACCCCCTCCCCTTCAGAGTCGAGGCGGATGGACTGGAAGCTCCCGCTACCATTCGGGAAACCTGAGCTGACCGGGGAGTGTTAGAAAACCTGGGGTGGTCTACCAACTGCGCAGTGCTCCGCCGCGCCGCGCCGCCTCGCACCTCATCGTGGAGCATCGCGCCAAGCGCGGAGGGGAGCGGAGCGGAGGTCGGATTAACCTCAGTGGCATGCGCCGTCGCGTCGCAGCAGCGATCAGTCATCATGCCGCTTCAGCGCCGCGTCCACCGCCTCGTCCGCCGCCGCGCTGGATTGACCGCAGAGCAGCTTACTGCGCCGTGTCTGTCACAGCTACCGGCCGCCGTCGGCACCTCAAACGTGGCGCACCGCGCCGCCGTTCACCGCAGAACCGGTGGCGCGGGGCGGTGCAGTGTCTGCCGCGATCCGGACCCGATCAGACCCGGTCGGGACCGGTCGGCGGGCCTCTGAAGTCGGCCGGCTGTGCGCGCGCACGTCAGGTCCACTCGGGTGATGGATGGCATCGGCTGCCGGCTCTGGCGGCTGCCGACTGCCGACCACTCGGCGACTGCCCAGCTCGCTTAGATCGGGCATTAGACCGCGCATATGCTGACGGTGCAGGACTGTTCAGTGATCATAATTGGAATGGGAAGTCCATGATTCTCCCAGACCTGAGAAGTACCGGAGCTTTCGACTTCCCCAGAAGTCAGATCGCCAAACCAAAGGGCTTTCGGCTCCTTATAGCTAATAAGCTCACTGCAGCTGCTAAATCGCATACATCTTGAGCGCTATCAGCCGTCAAGGAATTGTACAACCGAAGTTGTCCAATGTTCACTCCTTCTCACCACCTTTCTGGGGAGCAGACGCAGACAGACAGACAGACAGTCAGACCTGCCTCGCTCTGCTCTGCTCTGCCCTGCCCTGCACTGCTCCAGCGGCTGTGTCGGTGGCGGCGCGGACTCTGGAATGCGGCCCGGACCGGCGCCGGCGGGGATGCAGCGGGGAGTCCGGCGCAGAGTCCGGCGGGGAGTCCGTGGGGAGTCGGGCGGGAGGACGGCGGGGAGCCGGACGGGGTGAGGCGGGGAGGTGGCCGGGGGAGAGGTAGGCAAGCAGAGCGTGGAGGGGAGTACGCCAGCCGGTGGATGTGTTGGGGGCCGAGGACCACAAGGGACAATGAATACAAATGCGTGCAAAATCGGTAATTGTTGGAAACATCGCATAGAGAAACGGCATGCTAAACATATTTCATTTATTGGTAAAATCCAATGGCTGCGGTCCAATTATTTTATATACATACGTTTTGAATGTTTTTGTTAGCACATGATTGGTAATATCGACATTGTGCAATATGTCTCGTCTTTTTGTGTATGTTTATTGCTTACATCAGATACCAAACACTTGTTTTTCGGAGAGAGAAAAAAAAACACCATGACCACCGGAATATGAGCTCATAAGAGTCCCTCTACCGCTAAGTCAAGGCATCACTAATAGAAGTAGGTGGGGTAAAACGAAAGTCAGACAAAAGTCAAAAACGTCAGACGAACGTCTTACGAACGTCAGACTAACATCAAACGAACATCACCCGCTGAGGCGCGACCAAGTGGCGCCTGAACTCGGCACGAGCTGCAGGCACACAAAGGAAATAGACTGTGAAATTCTGACAGCCACGGCAGCTGTAACGACCCCACGGAGAGAAAGCGTATCGCAGCCGCGCGCAGGGGTGCAACAGCTGATAGGCGTGGCTAACCATTCCCCGGCACGCTGGGCGTGATGTTCGTCAGTGGGTGATTAATGAGGTCGACCGGTGGGTGGTAGGCGGCAGGAGGAGAGGACAGCTGGCGGGGCGGGACGGGACGAAAGCAGATACGCAATCGACAACATGACGCTTTCTCGTGTTATGCGTAACCCTGTTTTTAGAATAAATTGATGTGTCAGAATGGTCGCTGGCATGCACGATAAATGAAAGGTGAGCAAAGGTCTGAGCTTAATTACTTCGTTTGAGTGGTATTTCGACCAAGTTTGTGTGCAGAAATGGTTTGGATTGTATCAATAAACTAACATCATCGGTACGTTTGCACGCATGGCCTGAGCCCTGCAGACCATTCAGAAACGGCAATGGGCTGGTAGGTAAGGTACTCACAGTATAACTACACCTTCCGAACTGCATCATCATTCCAAACGCTTCATCTCATGCCTACTGGCATGTGACCAGGCTGGATCGAAATACTTTTTCCTTTCAATCCCACCACGACTACGTTTCGCAGAACAACTCTGCCCGGTCACAGCTTACGATTAGCCAGCGACGCGAGAAAATGAGCTCGGACTTACCCGAAAAGCCCCGGAACATCCCGGTCGGATCCGACGAAACTCAGAGCTCTGCAACCAGAGATTCGCCGGAACGTGAGCGCCTTTCGCTGCTGAGATCTCCGCTCAGACCTGCGCTTGGAGACATTCGACGCGCACGGGTCCCCTTCTCCGCGCCGCTCGCATGCCTGTTTACATGAATAGTTGGCCGCCAGCGCACTCCTGGATTATGCTAAGCAAACCATTCAGCGTCGCGCTCACGTGGGTCGGCTCAGTGTAGCTGTAATGCAAATCGGTGCGCAAAAAGCGCCAGCGTCGCATACATCCAGGCAATTAGCATCATAACAGCGCGCTGCGTGAAATATTTGTCACGCATCGCGGGGATTAGGAGACGGAGGACGGCGGACGGCGGCCGACGGCGGACGGCTGGACGGGACTCCGGCCGGATTCCTTCACTCCTCGATCCGAACGGAGCGGACGGCGAGTTCGTGAACTTGCTTAGAGCGATCTTGACACTTGGCCGAAGTTGTTATAGTTTGGCCGGTAACTCAATAAGGCAGTGGTTAACTAATGCTGCCATTTAAAGCCATCTCAAACTAGGCTGGCAGGCTCCTTCCTATCAGTTGAGACCAAACGTCTGGTTTGTTTTTGAAGTGCTCTCCCCGTCTGAGATTGTTGCGGGATTTCAGCGCGTGACGTGAATCTGGAAATTGTTTGAGTCCCTTTCATGGCTTTCTACAATAGATGGCTGTGAGATAAATGACAATATTGCCAAATTGTAAAATGTTGTCTGAACATTTAATTCATTACGTACTATACAAAACATGTCATTGAAGATACACAGCAAACTTTTTCTGATTATGGTTGTCATGCATTTTCAAAGGAACGCTTTTCTGTGTGCTTTTCCATTTGTTTTTGCTTTTCCATGAATTTCATGAATTTCATTTCATGGCATGAAAGTTGAAATATATTCAACATTTGCAAAAGCTGAATTTCATCGTACATCATCATCTTTGTTCCTGTGAGGACAGAGGCCTAAGCCGTCTCGTCTCAGAAGCCTGGCCCAGTCATCAGTGGCCGACTGGCTCGCCATGGTGGCGGCAGCAGCAGCGGAGGAGGCTGCCGGGTCAACCGTCCCATTAACCGGTGCAACACCGACACCAGCGGCTCGTATGTTCACTACCCCGCGCCAACATACGGCTGGCCCCGGGCGCCTGCACGTCACGGACTGAGCCCGACTGCGGCCAGGCTGGGCCTGCAGTACCGCACCGCTTATCGCTCTCCACAGATTGCGAGCTGTGCATGGTACCATACTCCGGACAGGTCGCGATTCTTATTGATATATCGTGTGCTAAGGGTGACCGGCATCATACCCAAAACTCTCAGCACCACATCCTGCACAGAGTGTGTCCTTGTCGTTCTCAGGATAGCTAGGGCTGTCAGCTTGGGCTATCATACTCTCCACAGATTGTGTCCGTGTCGTTCTCAGGATAGCTAGGGCTGTCAGCTTGGGCTATCATACTCTCCACAGATTGTGTCCGTGTCGTTCTCAGGATAGCTAGGGCTGTCAGCTTGGGCTATCATACTCTCCACAGATAGTGTCCGTGTCGTTCTCAGGATAGCTAGGGCTGTCAGCTTGGGCTATCATACTCTCCACAGATAGTGTCCGTGTCGTTCTCAGGATAGCTAGGGCTGTCAGCTTGGGCTATCATACTCTCGACAGATAGTGTCCGTGTCGTTCTCAGGATAGCTAGGGTTGTAAGCTTGGGCTATCATACTCTCCACAGATTGTGTCCGTGTCGTTCTCAGGATAGCTAGGGTTGTCAGCTTGGGCTATCATACTCTCCACAGATGGTGGCCGTGTCGTTCTCAGGATAGCTAGGGTTGTCAGCTTGGGCTATCATACTCTCCACAGATTGTGTCCGTGTCGTTCTCAGGATAGCTAGGGCCGTCAGCTTGGGCTATCATACTCTCCACAGATAGTGTCCGTGTCGTTCTCAGGATAGCTAGGGCTGTCAGCTTGGGCTATCATACTCTCCACAGAGTGTGTCCGTGTCGTTCTCAGGATAGCTAGGGCTGTCAGCTTGGGCTATCATACTCTCCACAGATTGTGTCCGTGTCGTTCTCAGGATAGCTAGGGTTGTCAGCTTGGGCTATCATACTCTCCACAGATTGTGTCCGTGTCGTTCTCAGGATAGCTAGGGCTGTCAGCTTGGGCCATCATACTCTCCACAGATTGTGTCCGTGTCGTTCTAAAGATGGCTAGGGCTGTCAGCTTGGGCTATCATACTCTCCACAGATAGTGTCCGTGTCGTTCTCAGGATAGCTAGGGCTGTCAGCTTGGGCTATCATACTCTCCACAGATGGTGTCCGTATCGTTCTCAGGATAGCTAGGGCTGTCAGCTTGGGCTATCATACTCTCCACAGATGGTGTGCAGTGCCATACTCTGGACGGCTAGTGACTCTGCCTCACCCTGTACAGATGGTGTACTGTGCCACACCCTGTACAGATGGTGTACTGTGCCACACCCTGTACAGATGGTGTACTGTGCCTCACCCTGTACAGATGGTGTACGGTGCCGCACCCTGTACAGATGGTGTACGGTGCCGCACCCTGTACAGATGGTGTACGGTGCCACACCCTGTACAGATGGTGTACGGTGCCGCACCCTGTACAGATGGTGTACGGTGCCGCACCCTGTACAGATGGTGCAGGGTAGGGTCAGGGCCTGCGCAACAAGCTATGCTTAGCGCGGGTCCTGACCTCGGAAATCCATTCATTCAAAACATTCGGACCAATTTTTGTTTAATCACCTTACTCTATCTGCCTGAAAGAAGTTTAATCCCACGAGTATTTATGAACCAATCCTTTCTCTGTAAAGTATTTATCTAATCTAATTTTGAAGGAAGCAAGTGCCACTGCAGCAGCGACATTTCTGGTAGCTTATTCCAATGTCCTACAACCCCTCTACTGGAAAATGACTGCCGTAGACTAGTCCTACTTTGTTTCATAATACGTTTATGCTGATGACCTCTACCTCGATTTTCCCTATTGAACTCGAACATTCCCTTTAAATATCCAGAATACTGACCATTTACAAATTTGAGGACTTCAATTAGATCTCCTCTTAGCCTTCTATATCTAAGTGAAAACATACACAATTTCTTTAATCTATCTTCATAAGTCAAACTACTAAAACAAAATTACCATTTTTGTTGCCCTTTTTGAACTCTTTTTAACAACCAGCAATCTTCCTCATATGTTGGAGACCAGGCTTGCACACAATACTCAAAATTTGCTCTAACGTATGCACATTGCACAATACAGTTTTGTTTTTACCTCTTCACTTTTGTAGGAAACATTTCTGTTAATGCCCTCAGCATTCTAAGTGCCTTTTTCCTAGCTTCCACGACCTGACTGACTGATAGTCTATTGTTTACCACAACACCTAAATCTTTTTCCTTTTCAATCTGCTCTAGTTTCTGCCCACCCATTTCATAATCGTGTTTACTGCTAACTCGTCCAGCGTGCATAATCTTACATTTACCAAAATTGAATGTCATCTGCCATGTTTCAGACCACTCAACTAGCTTGTCCAGATCTGATTGAAAAACATCCTGATCATGTCTTCCTCTAACAATTCTAACAACTTTTAGATCGTCTCCAAATTTCAAGACTTCGCTGTCTATACTGTTCTCAATTGCATTCACAAATATTATAAACAGCAATGGTCCCAAGATTGAGCCCTGTGGAACCCCACTGAGAACCTCCTTCCATTGCGATTTGCACCCATTTAATATAACCCTTTGCTGACGTCCTGAAAGCCACGTTTCTATCCAATCGAGAATCTTGCCCCTGATCCCATGCATTTTAAGTTGTAACCATAGTATTTTATGGGGGAGTTTTTCAAATATTTTACTGAAATCAAGAGAAGATACTAGCTGTTTATCCTGATCAAAGGTATCTGTTGCAACATCCACAAACTTCAGAAGATTAGTTAAAGGGAATAGTTCACCTTTAACATGGGGTTTTGGACTGAGATAGCAGATTTATAGAGCAGATCTAAAAATGGTTTGTGGTGAAAGAATTACCTCTCTACGTTAAGTAATTTCGACACAGGACTAGTGGGCCCGATTTCAATCCCGCTGTTCCGGGCCACGATCGGGGAAGACCGCTCGCCGCCGCGCCGCCGGAGGCAGGTACACTCTCTGGCACGTAGTCTCTGGTCACGACGCCTTGTTAATATCCGCTCAGCCGCCCGGGCGGCGCGGCGGCCCCTTGTCAGAGACTGTACTTGGTGTCAGGCGGAGCGGGGCGGAGCCAGAACGCCAGTTGCTATCGTACGATTTCTCGTGAAATAGAAAGAGAAACTTACTTCTTTCTCCACATATATCCATCAGTTGTCCAAACCAAAGTCATATTCATAGTTTTGAGCTCAAGATGCACCTAATGGTTGAACTTCAAGACAACTTTCAAGGTGACCTATTCCCTTTAAACAAGAACGCCCTTCCTAAAGCCATGCTATGTATCCTGTGTACCTATACCCAAATCTGAAAACTCAACAGATTTGGTCCACTATATTTTGAGGGTGCCCCTATTTTAGCATTTTTTTTAATTGACAAAACGTTGGATATATGTAGTTGCAATATCCGTAGTACCCTTTGTATCGTTTAAAGTACCGCAAATGGTGCTAAAATATATAATTTGTACAGTCAATGGCGGCCCCAGACGGCTGATGAAGAGGGGGTGGGAGAGGGGCAACTTGACCAAGAAGGTAGTCGAGGTTCGTGACCAGGGGCCGTGGTAGCCGTTTTTGTACGAGCAGTAAATATAATGCATGTGATAGCAGTGTAGAATATTGCTTTGTGTATCGTGCGAGCTTCAACAAATGTTATTGAACTAAAAAATAGGCAGGCTTTTGCGAAGGGAGGGGCTTGAATATTTTTTTTCTTCACAAAAGCTGCCCTTAACCCTCGCCCTACGGGAGCTTTTTCACCTTTGCCCTACGGGTGGGGGGCTGACAGGCCCCCCTGTTAACTTCCAAACCAAGCAACTTAGAGCAATTCGGTAAGAACCAGCATGTTGCCTGCCATGAGAGGAATATAACAGTATGCGATTTTGAGGTTTCAGGTCAACGGGTGACCTTTCAGGTCAAGTGAATGACCTCGGATTTACCACGTCCATAACAGCGATTTTGCTCTTCAGAAAACCTCAAAATTAGAAATTGATAAATGTAAATAAAAAGGCATGTTCCTAGACCATTTTTGGCTCAGAAATACAGAAAATGTAATTATTTGTTCGTATCTTGTAAAAAAAAGTCAAAAAAGTTATTACAAAAAATGACGTCATCAGTTTCTTACACTTAGGCTCCCTAAGTGTAAGAAACTGATGACGTCATTTTTTGTAATAACTTTTTTTGACTTTTTTTCATCACTCAGTCAAAAATGAAGATATTGTTTTGAAATTTGGTATGGGTATTTTCCATACTCAGTTCTTTCACATATATTCCGGTTTTTCTAACATCTTTGAAAATTTTGATTTTGTGGAGATTTTTCCCAAAAAATGAGTTGTTTTTATTTTAGTGTTTAAAAAAAGTGAAAATCCGAGATTGCCATTTTAAAGAGAATGCCATTTTGTATCTTTGGTGAATTGCGTTTGCCTTTAAAACTCTGTTTTCTACCATTTTTTTTTCTCCACCAGCATGACGTCATCAAAACATGATTATCTCCCAAACTGCTTAACTAATTTCAATGAAATTTGTACAGCATACGTATAATTGTTGTAAACTCAGCTAACGAAAATTTCAGAAAGATGCGCAGCACGTTTAAACAGCTATTCAAGGAAAACCTCAGGAGGGGGGGGGGGGGGGTTGTTAGCCTCCCCCCATAGGGTGAGGGTTAAACATAACTACCAATGGTATTTACGTAAAATGGACACCCACACAACTATTATTGCGCTGCGAAACGGCGCCAAAATTTGAGGTTTTGAGCGGACTGGAGAAATAATTGTTAACCAAGATGCAGGGTCACAACAAGGAAATATGTCTGGAGCAAAAGGTGGGGTCAAAAGTCATATTGCCACCATAGGTGTCGATTTATATACTTTTGGGGTAGCCCTCCCCCATGTTGAGTTCGGCCCCCACCCAATGGTACTCTTGCCCCCCCCCCCTCCCCCAATGGTGCTCTCTCGCCCCCTCAATGTTTTCTGGCCACTGGCTTATCCAAGGGGGGGGGGGGGGGGGGGGGCGGAAGAGCCAAGCACCCCAAATCGCCCAAAGAATGGCGCATTTCCTAATTTAAACGTAAGTATTCGCAACTTTCACAAATAAAGTTTGTTTTACATTACCTATTGATGCGCACAGAAGCGAAATCCGATAAGTTTTAGAATAGTGACTTCTTGGCATTTGGCCCCCAAACCATTTGGCCCAATTCACGTCTAAGCGGGGTTTGTGGGATTAATATGAGCCGTGGTAAACGTTAATAACAACCATTTTAGGTCGTCTTCGGAACCTCTGCAGGCCAGATTGAGTCCCCTCCCTGCAGGACCGAGTGGGCCCTCTGGAGGTCAGAGTGGGCCCCTGGAGCTCAGAGTGGCCCCCCAGCTATTTCATATTTCATTTCATATTTCATTTCATATTTCATATCCTTCTAGGAGTGAGGGGCCTGAGTGGACCCTGCAGCGATCTGTGAGATCCCTCTTCTGGTTTGAGACGGTATTTCCCAGGTCTTGGAGCAATAGATTCTTAGTTTTCGTTCTGAAAGAATCTTTGCCAGACCTGGGAGAGCCCTATGCTTACCTGAGAGGGCCGTTTACCACTCTGAGAGGACCCTCAATTTGTCTAAAAGGGCGTTTTCCCGGCCCGAGAGAGACCTCATGCCGGTAAAGAGAGGAACATCCGCTTCTTTGAGATTATCATTGATCGACTTGAGAGGATCATTGTCCGGTCTGAGAGGCCCCTTGCCAGTTCTGAAAAGGCTTAACCTATGCTAGCCTGAGAGGGTCCTTACGAGGCCTGAGAGAGGGAGTCTGAGAGCGCCTTTGCAATACCTGAGAATGCCATAGGCTTGTCCAAGAGGACCATTGTCAGGCCTGAGAGGACCTTGTGCCAGTTTGAGAATGCTCTCCGTCATTCTGAGAGGGCATATTGGTCGGTCAAAGGCTCGGCCCAAAACTTTGGTTTGAACACCACAATGCCAAGACTCATATGACTGTTTATGTGTTGCATTATCAACTGATTTTAACCAAACTGCTAACTGCTTTGTACCTATTACTGATGTATTCCTTTACAATTAGCAAATGTGTTATTTGTGGCCGATTTCAGACGTTATAGTCGAGCCATGGGGCTGATATAGGCCCCCTTGGATCCGTCCCTGTTCGCCCCCCCCCCACCGTTTTGAGAAATCGACACCGCCCCCCCCCCCCCCTGCGGCCGCCACTATAATATAGACTGTGTACAGTCTATATTAGACCCTTTTGTACTGGAAAATAACAGTGATTGATTTGCGCCGCGTAGCGGCGCGGATTTGTTTTCTTTATTTTGAGTCTGGATAACTAGGCCCTAAAATTCGATAGGTTCTATGTATATGTATCAGCCCAAGGGTACCAATGCAGCCACTCAATGAGATTCTTTCACTGCAAAGATAAAAGGAATTTCGGCGCAGTCGCACAAAAATGTGATATTTTAGACTTTTTGTCTCAGACAATTCTAACAGCTTGTTTGCAGTTGCTTACCAGTTTAAAATACGTTGCATGGATTTCCAGCCATGATCCACATTATATAAACAAAAAATATCCCAAACGGCGGGCACTATGGGTTCGTTCGCGAAAAAAAAGATAGTCATCGTGAGATATGATTTATCAGGACGCACGTATGTGGGAAATATGCGCCGCGAAGCGGCGCGTTTTTTTTCTCTCTTAATTTTACACCATTTTGCATAAAATAGGTGGGTTTTCAGCAATTGGATGGGGACACCAGGGCAGGACATTGGTGCCCCGCCTCCCCCTCCTGGATTCAAGAGAGCACGGTGCCCGGCGCCCCCCCTGTTCCACCGCCTTTGGAAGCGGATCCCGACTCCCGAGGGGCCCTCAGGGACCCTTGAGTCCGATACGTTGTTGCTTCTGGTATAAAGGCGCGTTGGTGCCTCTTCATAGCCCAAGGCATGCAGGGGATTTTTATGTGCATAATTTAGCAACTCTAATTTAGCCACATTCCGCGAAATACAAAAAAAATCCAGTGAACAATGCTTGTGATTTCATGGTGGTAACTGGCCATTGTTTCCGCCTCCTGGATTCAAGAAGTCACGGTGCCCCGGTGCCTCCTCTCGCCCCACAGTGCCGCCTACCGGCACGGTGGTGCCCCTGGTACACCGGCGCCGTCGTGGCACTGGTACGCCGACCCCCTCCCCTGGATCGGCCACTGAGCAGTGGCCGATCCAGGGGGAGGGGGTCACGGGGGTCATGCCCCCCCCCCCCCCTCTCCTCCTCCCCCATTGGGGCCCAAGGGCACCAACAGCATGTCAGGGGCACCACCGGCCTATCAGGGGCACCAGCGCGATGGCAGTTTTTAAAAACAACAACGTTTATTTGCGTGATGTTGATAGTAAATACTATAATAAATACTATATAAATAGAGAGTAAAAAATGTTACTCTTGGTATATAGTTGATGTCCAGCGGCACCACCAAGCCGGTGTACCAGGTGTACCACAGCGCCGGCGTACTAGCGCCACGACCGCGCCGGCGTACCAGGGCCACGGCCGGTGTACCAGGGGCACCACCGTGCCGGTAGGCGGCACTGTGGGGCGAGGGGAGGCACCGGGGCACCGTGATTCCTTGAATCCAGGAGGCGGAAACAATGGCCTGTTACCGCCATGAAATCACAAGCATTGTTCACTGGAAGTTTTTTTTTGTATTTCGCGGAATGATGCTAAATTAGAATTGCTAAATTATGCACACACAAAAAATCCCCCGCATGCCTTGGGCTATGAAGGGACACGAACGCGCCTTTATACCAGAGGCAACAACGTATCGGACTCAAGGGGTCCTGAGGGCCCTTCGGGAGTCGGGATCCGCTTCCATAGGCGGTGGAACAGGGGGGGGGGGGCGCCGGGCACCGTGCTCCATTGAATCCAGGAGGGGAGGCGGGGCACCAATATCCTGCCCTAGTGTCCCCATCCAATTGCTGAAAACCCACCTATTTTATGCAAAATGGTGTACAATTAAGAGATAAAAACGCGCCGCTTCGCGGCGCATATTTCCCACATAAGTGCGTCCTGATAAATCATCGATCTCACGATGACTATTTTTTTTCTCGTGAACGAACCCATAGTGCCCGCCGTTTGGGACGACTTTAAATAACTGTTTATAAACCAATATAAGCAATTTCTACCACGGAAAAAAATTGTTTTAAATGAGGTCCCAGTCCTACATCACATGCAAGTAAAGTCCAATGCATTTGTCAAATTTGGCGTACATTTTGGGATTCGGCCGCTCCAAACCAGCTTTTTGGGCGTTCTGGATCCGCCATTGCTTCTGCTTCACCAATACAATCGCTATATATGTGGCAACTAAGACCGCCATGTTATTATCGGACGCCGTAGTTCAGGCATGATATTGTCATGTAACTCAAATATGTAGCCAGTCATTACCATCATGCCAGCTCTCCAATTGACGACATTTGTTCCGTGTCTCTGAGCACTGACGTGATATTTAAGGTCAACGATTCGTCTGCCGCACCAGTTAGCATACAAAGCGTAGCATTGAGAGACCTCATATGTCCGGAGTACGGCACCGTATACCATCGGTGCAGGGTGCGGCACTGAGTCACTGGCTGTCTAGTGAGTATGGCACCCTACATCATCCGTGCAGGGTGCGGCACTGAGTTACTGGCTGTCTAGTGAGTATGGCACCGTACACCATCCGTGCAGGGTGCGGCACTGAGTTACTGGCTGTCTAGTGAGCATGGCACCATACACCATCCGTGCAGGGTGCGGCACTGAGTTACTGGCTGTCTAGTGAGTATGGCACCATACACCATCCGTGCAGGGTGCGGCACTGAGTCACTGGCTGTCTAGTGAGTATGGCACCGTACACTATCCGTGCAGGGTGCGGCACTGAGTTACTGGCTGTCTAGTGAGTATGGCACCATACACCATCCGTGCAGGGTGCGGCACTGAGTCACTGGCTGTCACGGTGTACGGTGCCATACTCAGTGCCAGCCAGTGACTGAGTGCCGCACCCTGCACGGATGGTGTATGTTGCCATATTCAGTGACAGCCAGTGACTCAGTGCAACACCCTGCACGGATAGTGTACGGTGCCATACTCACTAGACAGCCAGTGACTCAGTGCCGCACCATGCACGGATGGTGTACGGTGCCATACTCACTAGACAGCCATTAACTCAGTGCCGCACCCTGCACGGATGATGTATGGTGCCATACTCACTAGACAGCCAGTGACTCAGTACCGCACCCTGCAACGATGGTATACGGTGCCGTACTCCGGACATATGAGGTCTCTCAATGCTACGCTTTGTATGCTAACTGGTGCGGCAGACGAATCGTTGACCTTAAATATCACGTCAGTGCTCAGAGACACGGAACAAATGTCGTCAATTGGAGAGCTGGCATGATGGTAATGACTGGCTACATATTTGATTTACATGACAATATCATGCCTGAACTACGGTGTCCGATAATAACATGGCGGTCTTAGTTTCCACATATATAGCGATTGTATTGGTGAAGCAGAAGCAATGGCGGATCCAGAACGCCCAAAAAGCTGGTTTGGAGGGGCCGAATCCCAAAATGTACGACAGAATTTGAAAAATTCATTGGACTTTGCTTGCATGTGCTGTAGGACTGGGTCCTTATTTAAAATAAATTTTCCGTGGTAGAAATTGCTTATATTTGTTTATAAACAGTTCTTTAAAGGGACTATCCCACCTTTGTGAAAGTTGTCGAATCACACTTAATTGTATGTCTACATGTCAGGCGAGGTCAGCTGAACATGTTCGCGAGCTTTTTCCCCCAAAAAAAACAATTGTTTATCTTGGAAAATATTCAACTTTTAGTTTTAAGCGGAAAGTTGGGTTGGTGACGTCATTTTTTTTTAATAACAGGGAAATCCTTTGTGCTGCCAAATGTATGGCACAATTTTTTGTCGACATTTCTTGCTCAGAAAAAGCGAATCATCCGGTGTCTAGATTGGCTTAGATTGCGAACCACCCGGGGATCGAGAAATGAAGACGAAAATATTCCAAGGCTGACCTTAAAACAAGCCGACTATCATTACCAGTTGGGTAAAGAGAGACGACGCTGTCGGTTTAGAGTCCCTATTCAAATACACATGGGCTTATTTTTTACAGATGTCAAAATTAAACTCGAATATCTTTTTGATTAGATCATTGTGGTTATTTTAACTGCTACCATATTTATTTCAATGCCAAGCCATCGAAATGGCTATCTCAACTCAAATATAATGTTAAGGTGGGATAGTCCCTTTAAGCAGATTTCAGTGTTTTTTTTCAGTGGTTTTCAGTGGTTTGGGGGCATGGCTCCGCCCATTGGAAGGAAGACATTCTTTATTGGTTTATTTTGTACAAATACATAAGATTGATAGCTGGCAAACGATACCGAATTCAAGGCATGATACCAAACCTTCAGACAAGTGAACGCCAGAGGAATACTACCAGTCTTTGAGAATTGAGATCACCGCACTGGCAGCATGCCTGTAAAATTGCATCTACCTAGAGTTCCAAACGAATTTTGTTTTATATCACATTTAAAACTTGTACTTTGGGTCTGTCTCATGGTTTGCGATTCCGTCTAAAACTATCTCGATCTTAGCAGGGATTTAAACCGAATATGTTTCAATTTGTTGTGTATTTGCAAATAACAGTATATGTTTTTTTTAAAAGAAATTGCATGGAAATCCCATTGCTGGGCGAAACGTCGGGCATTTCGGCAAGCCAGCCAGCTCAGCCCAACATGTCAGGAAGCCACAGCTCAAACTCGGTGCCAAATCCACCGGGCTGGAGTTCAAACCCAGCATCGGCTCCGTGGCTCTTTGTTTTGTGCTGCTAGTGGCTTCTTTCCATTGCCCTCCTCGATGTGTCAACCGTGTCATGCACAAACCTGACGGGAGGGCACTGCTCCGCTTCGCAGCTCTGAACCGCAACTCCTTTCGTCGGCTCCCAGTCAGACCACAACCCTCACGCCGGGTCAGAGCCCGCTGTCTGAGGTCCTGGCAGTCGGCACAGCCGCGGGGCTCAGCAGTCAGGCATGCCACTGCCGACGCCGTCCGCCGCCGGCTAATTTTACCGCCTGCCTCGGCGCGGCGAGCCGGCCCGGCGCCCCGTCGAGAGGCCGGAATGCCAGGCCACCTAGCGGCGACGCCGCCAACTACGGCCTGCCCCCCGCTGCTGCGTGGCCGCGACTGGCCCGGCTCGGCCGCCGCGGCCCGGCTGGGCTCGACTTGGCTCGGCCCAGCTCGGTCCGGGGAGCAGTGCGGGCCAAATTAATGGTGAACCGACCGCCGATGACTCCCGGGCAGTAGATGGTTGCGACTGTGGCGGTGCGGCTGCCTCCTGCATCTCCGCCACTGCGCGCGGCTCCACTCAGAAGTCAGCTTTTTGTGGCCGCCGTCGACAGACAAAAGACGGCGACCGGGCGGCCAGATGTCAATGGAAATATGCGCTGGAAGGCTGTGTCGGGAGTTTGTGTGGGATAATTAAATGAAGTATTAGATACGTTAGTATGCGTTGGTAAATGTGCTGACCTTTTAGCATACACTGCTAACAGTTTGCCATTCCTACTTGAAGCTGAGGGCAAATTCTTCATTCACCTGGACAACCTTATGTCTCAAACAATGATACTCGGTGATTCCATCACATCGTCTCACATCACGCCTGGGATCTCGGACCAAATATAACCCCTTAACCCAGCCACTTCACACTACTTCCGGTAACGGAATTACCCCCGGCCAAGGGCCGGAGAAGGGAAGGGGAAGCACTGACTGATCGTCGCTGGCTATTTTTTGCCCGTCCGTCCCTCACCCCGTAGACAGTGACCGGGAAGGTCAGGTGCGACATCATGGTCGTGGTTGATATGATCACCCCACGCCGGTATGGTAAGGGGTCTGGTATGTGTATCCCATCCGAGAGGGAAGTTATTGCCGACTGTGAACCTTAAAAAATAACGACACTCTTAATGGAGGACACTCGGTACTGGGTGTAGGTTCTTCCTGATCGTCCAGATCTTCCCATGGGGAGAGCGTAACCCATATAGATGGGAAGCGGCCCGAAACATCCTGGTACGTTGACTAGAACGAGGAGAAATCAGTCGTCTTACCGTAAAGAATCATTAAAAGACTACTGCATTTAGCGAAGTGCTTTTTGACAGGGTAAGGGAAGGGGATCACAACTGGAATAATCGATAGCAAGAATATCTTGGTAGAGTCCAAGAAAATACATTTGTGTCTCACAATACCCTTGTTAAAACGAGGGAGAATATGGATGTATTACAAAGAATAGGTGTTCCTTGATCCTTATCGGGCCAGTCAAGTGACAACTCGTGCTACTGAAAGCCAAGCAGAAACAATGCCAGTTGTTCTAGCTCTGAGCTGATACGAATCTGATATCTTCACTGCACTTCTCAGACAGATACAGCCTGAGACAGGGGAACAGGCAGATATAGAGACAGAGAGATAACGAGACAGAGAGATAACGAGACAGAGAGACAGAGAGACAACGAGACATAGAGACAGATAGGCAGAGAGACAGAGAGACATAGAGACAGAGACACAGAGAGACAGAGAGACATAGAGACAGAGAGACAGAGAGACAGAGATACAGAGAGACAGAGAGACAGAGAGACAGAGAGACAGAGAGACAGAGAGACAGAGAGACAGAGAGACAGAGAGACAGAGAGACAGAGAGACAGAGAGACAGAGAGACAGAGAGACAGAGAGACAGAGAGACAGAGAGACAGAGAGACAGAGATACAGAGAGACAGAGAGACAGAGAGACAGAGAGACATGGAGACATAGAGACAGAGAGACAGAGAGACAGAGAGACAGAGAAACAGAGAGACAGAGAGACAGAGAGACAGAGAGACAGAGAGACAGAGAGACAGAGAGACAGAGATACAGAGAGACAGAGAGACAGACAGACAGAGAGACAGAGAGACAGAGAGACAGAGAGACAGAGAGACAGACAGAGAGACAGAGAGACAGAGCGACAGAGAGACAGAGAGACAGAGAGACAGAGAGACAGAGAGACAGAGAGACAGAGAGACAGAGAGACAGACAGACAGATAGACAGAGAGATAGAGAGACAGAGAGAGAGACAGAGAGACAGAGAGACAGAGAGACAGAGAGGCAGAGAGACAGAGAGACAGAGAGACAGAGAGACAGAGAGACAGAGAGACAGAGAGACAGACAGATAGACAGACAGACAGACAGACAGACAGACAGACAGACAGACAGACAGACAGACAGACAGACAGACAGACAGACAGACAGACAGACAGACAGACAGACAGACAGACAGACATACAGACAGACAGACAGACAGACAGACAGACAGACAGACAGACAGACAGACAGACAGACAGACAGACAGACAGACAGACAGACAGACAGACAGACAGACAGACAGACAGACAGACAGACAGACAGACAGACAGACAGACAGACAGACAGACAGACAGACAGACAGACAGACAGACAGACAGACAGACAGACAGACAGACAGACAGACAGACAGACAGACAGACAGACAGACAGACAGACAGACAGACAGACAGACAGACAGACAGACAGACAGACAGACAGACAGACAGACAGACAGACAGACAGACAGACAGACAGACAGACAGACAGACAGACAGACAGACAGACAGACAGACAGACAGACAGACAGACAGACAGACAGACAGACAGACAGACAGACAGACAGACAGACAGACAGACAGACAGACAGACAGACAGACAGACAGACAGACAGACAGACAGACAGACAGACAGACAGACAGACAGACAGACAGACAGACAGACAGACAGACAGACAGACAGACAGACAGACAGACAGACAGACAGACAGACAGACAGACAGACAGACAGACAGACAGACAGACAGACAGACAGACAGACAGACAGACAGACAGACAGACAGACAGACAGACAGACAGACAGACAGACAGACAGACAGACAGACAGACAGACAGACAGACAGACAGACAAAGATAGTTGTAGTAGTTCACGTAGGTACTGCTTATCTCGTAATCAACTTCACGTCAGAGAACATTGAAAGTAACGTTCTCAGACTTGAGCGATGCTTTCAATACTGATGTCACCATCTGATGTCACCTCGCACCATCAGTACCCACTGGTGGGCTGATGTCACACCACCGTGGCTACCAACACCCCGAAATGAACACTCAGTGCTCAGTGACCGATGCCTTTTGCCATGCAGACCCTGCACAGCTTAAATAGTAAATGTCATTGGCGACTCTGGACACAAACGGTGTTCGAACTACTGGAAATTTGATTGCGAAAATAAACGTGTTGCCTGCTTCAGCTTCATGACCCTGCGAAAATGGCCCACTGAGCGTACAGCCAGTGGTGGAGCTGCCGTGTGCATCTGAAAGCCTCTGGAGCCGGCGTCTGTCAGTGCGGGGGATATTTGTGGTGCACTTACTCCGCAGTCGCCAGGAGGCGGATTAGTGTCTGTCGGTGCTGAGCGCGCGCTGAGCAGCCCCGCCATTGCATCACTGGGACCCCATGCGGCTACTCAACTGGGCCAGGCACGCCACGGCCTCGCCGCCCCGTCCAATCTATTACCCAGCGTCAATAATATTTTGCTTGTTTGCCTTCGAGCGGCAGCACCCGCTGTGGTTTGACCTGACGTCCGAGCTGACGTCCGAGCTCTTCGGCCGGCTGCAGGCGGAGAGGGCGCCCAGCCAGGGACAGCGACACGGCCAGCCCCAGGCCAGCAGTGGTAGAATATTTACTGGCCTGGGCGATGTGATGGGTGGGGCCCTGTCGCCGCCTGGTGGCGTGAGAGTTTTGATGGGGAGAGAGGGGCCGGAAGTTGATCACGGGGTCTCAAATAGTACGCTTATGAGACGTGACGAGAGTATGGGGCGAAGTAAGCAAGCATAAGAAGTCAAGTCAACAGGAAGTTTTGTATTTGCATTGATAATATGTGCACCGTGGATTGAAACGAAACTGCCCAAGAAAACACTCGACTGGATGATGTTCGTCACATGTGTCATGTGAGCGGCGAGCAGAGACTGCAATTCCGAGTCTGCAGATATCAGCATAGGCCCCGGAAGCTGTGATACATGATGCGGTGGATGCAATGCAAATCGCACACTGAACAGGTTCAGCAGCAAATTCAGTAACCCGCCGACCGTTTAGTGCAGGTGAGACACATCTCTTTCCTTCTTTGTCAGTGGACAGAGTCAACAACTGGTGCTTAGTATTGTGTATGTTGCATGTTATCTGCGATGGTAAAGAGTGTCTTAAAGCCGGAGACTGACTGTTCCTGTATGGTATAACCATCGCTATAACCATCGTATGATATAACCATCGCTCTGAGAGAGAGTTATTTGGCAGAATCAGTGTAGCAGGTTTGTTCTTGCTTGGGGCTACCAGTAGATTTATGCCTATTCACAAATTGGTAATGCATCTTAGGCACCATAATTCTGTAGTATATTATATTAGCGTTGCAAATGTACTTACAGCATGTCCAAGCTAACGGTGTGTTCAATATGAATGCAGTGATAAAAAACATGCGATTGCTTGCTAAAAGCTCAGATGTCCTTGTAATCAAACTTTGTTGCACTTCCAATGTCTTGTTATATAACGAAGAAGACTCAAAAGTATTATCACAGTCATAGCTAGGTGTGATATGTGCCAACAGTAGTTCCCTTTCGCTCAAGAAGTCTACAATTTGGATTCCCATGTCGTAACTAAACTACATTTCTAGTATTGATCTGTGCACCGATGTGATTCATATTCCTTTGCATGCATAACGCACACACCTACTGGTGCATCCGTTGCATATGTATCACGTTTATCTCCGGTAAAACCGAAACACGTGTCCTCACTCACCTGGTCACAAGGTCACCTGGGTGGCATCTTTATATTGATAGGCATACACACAATGATATACGCGCTGATGGAACATGGGTGTTCTTCCATGGTGATCATGGTGGGATAGCGTAGGAGCTAATACCCTAAAAGGCCACATAACATTTTTTGGAGGCTTGAAAATCAGCACTTCTATCTGAGTTTACACCGTTAAGCTCTCAGGACAGTGCCAATGGTAACTCCCGCGGAGGGGGGAACACACCGAATTCAACCCGCTTATTGATTAATATGAGACTTGATACTGTCTAACATATATGATTGATGATGTACATTACATGTATGTCACTTGCGAAGTAGTATTTCATATATTCAGCTTGCTATTTTGGATATAAGTATGCCATCGGTGACGTCATGGCAGATACTGCGCAGCATGGACGGTTCTACCTTATATTTATGGCCTTGATTAGCTTGAAGTTGAACTTGTTTGACTATCCGATTCCATTGTTTGAATTTGCTTTGGTTTTGAAACATGGATATTTGGTTTACAATGCTTTACAATGCTAGTCTGATATATATATTTGGAGTCAGAGTATAGGAAGATGGATAATCTTGTGGGGGTAGGTACTTGCTCAAAATGATTTTGTTTTAGTAAAATTATCCACTGTTGAATGAAAGCTTTTAAAAATAATTAGGAAAAACATGAAAATTGAAGTATAGAACTTGTACCTATATTCATTATTCATTGATATTAGGTAATGAGGAAATGGCATTTGGCATGTATGATGTGCTGTACGGTCAACAATTGTTGTATCCACTGACACACCTAACCTCAGACTTTTCATGCTATCAGAATGTAAACAATACAGATACACTAAAACACTGTGCGTCAGTATTGTCTGCACTCTGATAGCATGAACAGTCTGAGGTTAGGACGTGTCCAAAGATTGGACTTTTACCCCATCATGTGACATATAATCATAATAGGGAAAATGTTGATAGCACTTTGTTCTGTGGTTAGTATTTCTGTTTATATTGATCATCTGCAAGTAATCTGAAAATTACTTGACCAACAATAAGTAACCCCAGGCCCCTAGCTTGAGCCAGGCTGAATTCCCACTTCCCGGAGGGTGCACAAGAATTCCTGAGGGTGCTCGCCATTGGCAAATATTTATCAACCCAAAGTCTGAGCATGTATACAATATTTTATTTGAACATTAGTGTCCTGATAAGCTTAGATGCTTAGATGATTGCACGCAAAAAGGTTTAAAACCACCTGTGTTCAATTATGTTAATGTTATTATGAAAGTACTATACCTTAACTATATGCAAAAATACCAGACTCATACTATTGGTGTTTAGGTGGTCTCACCTGACTGGATATTACACCTTTACTCACCCTATGTGTTTTTGGCAAACTATCACTGCACATGGCAGCACAGGTGGAGTTCCCTATTCAAATGGTGGAGCCACTGCCCCACCAACTTGTGGTTTGCCCCACCAACTTTTTTCAGATTTGAAGGTTTCCTGGCGTTAAAATGGTCAATTTTAACTTCAACCATGCAAAACACCCAGGCCTTGGCTACGTCTCTGCTCAGGTTGAACCAGTGGTGAATCTAGGTTTCGAGTTTGGTTTCGTGTTTCGAATTTCGCTACAAATTTCGCAAAAAGGGCGCCATACTCCTACATGAGGGCGCCGTCAGCGAAAGTTGTTGAGCGGGGGAGGGGTAAATAGTACGAGTACTTTTAAAATCATGTCTTGGGTGGGAGGGGGGGGGGGGGGGGGGGGGGGCTAACAACATACATTTGCCTACCAATTTTCCGTTCGAGGGGGCAATTGCCCATTTTGCCCAACCGTTGATCCGCCACTGGGTTCAACCTAGCTTACCAAAGATTTGTCTTATCGGATTTGGTCATGAACAACTAACGATCTAGTCTTAGGTGTCAGAAAATATCTCATTGGTTTTGATTTGTCCAATGTTTCTTTTTGGCTTATATTTATTGCTGGAGCCATGGCCAAATCGCTGATTTTTGACGCGATGATGTTAATGACTATTTCTCTCACGAAACGTCGCACTTTCCTTCAGAATAATTAGCATGGTCGCGCCCCAACAATCATCGCCAATTTCGGCAGGATAACTTAGCTTAACTAAGCCACCCTATGCAAAATGTATTTGTAGTTTTGTGCTTTTATCGCCTTTGGGAACATTTTGCCATCTCAAATTTTCATCATCACGCAAAATAAAAATAGGAAAAATACGAAAAAAATAGGGGGTCATGCCCCACCTGCACCCTCCCTCCCCCCAGTCAGTGGCGGCGGATCGTATTTTCGGATGGGGCAAAGCAATCTCCAGGGTTTCCGAAGTGTCAGGGCCCCTTTGAAAGATTGAGGGCCCCTTCGCCTGTTAGTGAACGGGGGAGATGCAAATTGGCGACCGAGTGCACCCTCGGGCCGATCGAAGACCCCCTCGTCCTCGAGCCGACCTAATGCCACTCAGGCCGACCAAGGGTCCTTCAGACCGATCGAAGGCTCACTCAGGTCCACCGAAGGCACCACAGGCCGACCAATACCCCTCAGGCCGACCATGGATCCTTCAGACCGATGGAAGGCTTCCTCAGGTTCACCGAAGGCACCACAGGTCGACCGATAGCCCCTCAGACCGACTGAGGGGCCATCGGGCTGGTTAAGAGCCATCTCAGGCTGACAGAGCCTCCCCCTAAGGCCGACTGAGGGGCCTCTCAAGCCGGCCGAGAGTCCTTTCAGGCCGACTAAGTGCCCCCTTAGGCCATCTGAGGGTCATCCCAGGACGACAAATGGTCCCTCAGGCAGACTGAGGGCCCCTCGGGCCATCCGAGGGTTATCCTAGGACAACCAAGGACCCTCAGACCGACTGAGGACCACCTCAGACTGACTAAGGGTCCCTCAGACTGACTGAGGGCCCTCAGGCCGAAGGCAACTCAGGCTGATGGAAGCCCCCTCAGATCATCCGAGGGCTCTTCTAGGACGTCCAAGGGTCCCTCAAGCTGACTCAAGGCCCCTCATGCCAACTGAGGGCTATCCTAGGACAACCAAGGACCCTTCAGACCGACTGAGGGCCACCTCAGACTGACTAAGGGCCCCTCAGACTGACTGAGGACCCTCAGGCCGAAGGCCACTCAGATCATCCGAGGGCTCTTCTAGGACGACCAAGGGTCCCTCAAGCTGACTCAAGGCCCCTCATGCCAACTGAGGGCTATCCTAGGACAACCAAGGACCCTTCAGACCGACTGAGTGCCACCTTAGACTGACTGAGTGCCCCCTCAGGCTGACTGAATGTCACTCAGGCCGATTGAGGGGCTCCTCAGGCCGACCGAGGGGCCCCTCAGTCCGACCGAGTGCCTCCTCAGGCCGACTGACGGCTCCTTAAGGCTTACTGAGGGTCCACTCAGGCTGACTGAGTGCCCCTCAGGCCGACCGAGAGCCCCTCTGGCAGACTGAGGGCGCTCTGGCCGACTGAGAGCCCCACGGGGAGGCTGAGGGCCATCTGAGGCCGACTGAGGGCCCATTGGGCAGACCGATGGCCCATCAGGCCGACTGAGGGCCCCTTAGGCCGTCTGAGGGCCATCTCAGGCCGACTGAGGGCCCCAAAAGGCTGACTGAGTGCCCCTCACGCCGACCGAGGGCTCCTCAGGCAGACCGAGAGCCCCTTCAGGCTGACCGAGAGCTCACTGAGAACTACGAGGTCCGACCGAAGGTCCCCTCAGGCTGTTCGAGGGCACCTTGATGGCTCTCGGGTCAATTTCTTTTCTCGGTCAACAATAAAAAGCAATATTTACACAATATTTTCCTCATTGCAAATTTATGGGGGCAAACACATATATTTGCTCCCAAACTTCTTGACTGGGTGGCAGCTTCCCTGTCCCCTCTTCCGCCGCCCCAGCCCCCTCCCCCGTTCCTATGCATATGGTTTGCACAACTAAAATGTTTTTCAGAGATGAGAAAAAACGAAAAACGGTGGCGCGAAGCGTCTCCGTTTTTCTTTGCCCGCACCTCATTTTTCCTACCTCATTTTTAGTACCAACTTTTTATATTTGAGAGAACCCATCTTATGCAATTTTGTTCCTGCGGATTTGAGCTTTTCTCGTCTTTGGGTACCTTTTGCTCTATCAAATTTCCCTTGCTTAACAAAATGAATGGTTTCAACACAAATCCTGACCCAAAAGCCCTTTGTCCCTGTAAGAGGCGTCTCTAAAAGTCGATGCCAATGGTCCAGGGCTGGTCCTTCTATATATACAGCTGAGATCAGAGATGTAAAAATACATATATCATATTTCCCACAAGGTAAACAAATTAGGCGAAAACCAAACGGCATTACTTTAGTAGTAATAAAAGAGACAAACATGGCTCAGCTATGCCAAAATGTGCGCATGTAGCTTGCCTTTGTTGTCGCATTGGCATTCTTGGATGTCCTCTGTTTTCCAATATTTGTGCTTTGATTTGCAAGTTTTGAGTTCTTTGGTATTGGAATTTGGATCGATTTTTTTTAACAAAATGACCTAAACTGATATGCCTCTCCACTTTTGATCACCTTGACCTTAATTTATCTTGTGAAACATATGTGTATTGCTGGTAATGCTGGAACATTATGAGCAAATTGTAGGTTCTGATTCTTATAACTCTTACTTGTACTTGTTAGATCTATGATCTTTCATGTTCTTGTTCCAGCCTAGGATGATCGCAGTGCTGTGAGATGGTCAAATGATATTTCTGTTTTATTTTTCATAGTGTCATCTGCATAACCATAATTGTACTCAAAATCTGCACACTTTTGGCTAATGTGAAGGTGGATTCTGATGCTTGTTCGTTAACCAGGACCAACGCCAAATTGGGATGTCTTGCTTTGCTCATTTTACCATGTACATATTTCATAAAGTGCCATATTTGCATGTGTGTGCACATGGTTGTTTACGGTTTAGGCTACCTGGTTGTCAATCAATAGTGTTAATCTTTAGTTTATATAATAAGTAATATGCTAAATCTGTTTTGTTTTCACTTGCTTTTTTATTTCATACTGTTTTGTATGTCTAATATTTATTCTGTAATGTTGGGGGGCTGACTTACAAGCTGGGGAGGGGGGGGGGGGCTGCTGAATAGGATCCTACCCCCTGCTTCCAACTAACTACTATCAATAAATCTGTCAAGGTGAACTACCCGCCGCAGTAGTTGCGCGTGGCGTTTGTCTCTGTGTGTTGCGCCGCCCCAGTAGTGTATCAAAGCGTGCCGCGGCCGGCCGGGCGTCCTACCCTGGCTGTGCGTCTCGGTTTTCGTGTTCAATCATAACACAGCCGGATCGGATGTCTGTGGACGGCACAAAAACAGCAGCGGCGCGGACCCGGGCCGGCCGGACGGACGGACGGCCGCCCCGCACACTCTGCTCCACATAGACAGGCCAGAGACGGGAGACATAGGCCAGACACGGGAGACATAGGCCAGAGACGGGAGACATAGGCCACAGACGGGAGACATAGGCCACAGACGGGAGACATAGGCCAGAGACGGGAGACATAGGCCAGAGACGGGAGACATAGGCCAGAGACGGGAGACATAGGCAGAGACGGGAGACATAGGCCAGACATTGGAGACATAGGCCAGAGACGGGAGACATAGGTCAGAGACGGGAGACATAGGCCAGAGACGGGAGACGTAGGCCAGAGACGGGAGACATAGGCCAGAGACGGGGTGCATAGGCCAGAGACGGGAGACATCAGTCAGAGACGGGAGACATCAGTCAGAGACGGGAGACATAGGCCAGAGACGGGAGACATAGGCCAGAGACGGGAAACATCAGCCAGAGACGGGAGACATAGGCCAGAGACGGGAGACATAGGCCAGAGACGGGAGACATAGACCAGAGACGGGAGACATAGGCCAGAGACGGGAGACATCAGCCAGAGACGGGAGACATAGGCCAGAGACGGGGTACATAGGCCAGAGACGGGAGAGATCAGTCAGAGACGGGAGACATCAGTCAGAGACGGGATACATAGGCCAGAGACGGGAAACATCAGCCAGAGACGGGAGACATAGGCCAGAGACGGGAGACATAGGCCAGAGACGGGAGACATAGGCCAGAGACGGGAGACATAGGCCAGAGACGGGAGACATAGGCCAGAGACGGGAGACATAGGCCAGAGACGGGAAACATCAGCCAGAGACGGGAAACATCAGCCAGAGACGGGAGACATAGGCTAGAGACGGGAGACATAGGCCAGGGACGGGAGACATAGGCCAGAGACGGGAGACATAGGCCAGAGACGGGAAACATCAGCCAGAGACGGGAGACATAGGCTAGAGACGGAATACATAGGCCAGGGACGGGAGACTGGAGACTGGCCCCATCGTGCCGGTAGAGCCGTCCCCGATGCTCCGCTGCCGACTCGGTCCGTCTGCTCTGCCCCAGAGGTGAATGATTGTTTTTGTTTAATTTCGGAAAGTTGTTCTGTGTGTAGTGCGGGTATATCCATAGATGTTAGCGTGGACCTGCAAGTATTTTGAAACACGCTAAGGTATCCTAAATATACAACCCATTCGCTATCAATCTGATGACAAGATCGCAAAGAACAAAGAACTATATTGGCGAAGTTCGGAAAATTATTCGAAAGTAGAGCGGATTGCAGAGATCACTTTATTCCACTTAGCTGACATTTCTTATTGTCAATCTTAAGTCCATCAACTTCAGATTATTCTCGACTGATGCCAGACTTACCATATGGGATTCGGCTACGTTCGTTTAATTATAATCGGATGCGGTTAGGAAACACCAGATTGCTTGTGATAAGGACAACTCAAGTGGTAATAAATGTAAGATACGCAGGGGTGGCAGCGGCCATATTGGCACCAGCGGCAGCAGTGGCAGCCAGGGCGGAAGTCCTGGCGCAGCAGTAGCAGCTAGGGCGGCAGTCCTGGCGCAGCAGTAGCAGTCAGGGCGGCAGTCCTGGTGCGGCAGGCAGTCCGCGGCTCGTCCCTCCGTTCCTCACAATACAGTCGGCCTCCTATCAGGTCCCCGTCACGGTCCCTGTCGTCCCTCTGCCATCAAACGGCAATAAATCCCCAGCCAAGTCCGCCACTGAATCGCTCCTCTGATGAGCTCGATCATAGAACTCCCATCTACCGCCGCGGCGATCCCGCCGCACGGGCGACGAACCCGCCGCTCGGGCGACAAACCCTGGCGCACGGCGGCCATTTTGCATCTACTGACACCAGCGACCAGGCCTGGTGTCGCAGTAGTTCATCGGCCTGTTTAGCGATTTAGTGGCCACGATTTATTGACGTGATGTACGGCCGCGCCATGCATCTGCAGCGTGTCCGAACGCGGCGCGGCGCGCACTTTCTGCCGCGCGGCGCCCAGCTGCGCGCGCAGGCGCTCGGTTGGCACACGCCGTTCGTCACAGGCAAACGGACGGCCAGCGCGGCCCGTTTGGCTGATTTATCGTGCCGCCCGCAATGGACGAATGTGAGCTATGTATGGACACCAGCGATCCGTTATAGGCTCTGCCCGTACTTTACGCTCGCCATGACGTGATGGACAGAACGTCTGGTCTGCTCGGATGCTGCGATTTAGCCAACGTAAAAGAGTTATTTGCTAGCGAGGCGTTTCAGCATATTATCCAAAAGATGCATACTATCAAAAACATGGTATAGAAACGTTGGTATTTCTGAAAAATAGGCACGAAGAACAAATGTAACTAGGAATGCTTGATCGCACACCCACGTGCATGCATGCAGACAGACATCTAGACAGAGGTTGCACGAGTGTACAGTACAGTGACCCGGATTTATCTAAGGACGGCTGGTCCGTTATTCAGCACATCACGTGACCTGTTAACCACGGCACTGTACAGTTGAAGGTAATAGAACCACAAATCAGGGCGCCGTGAGATGAAGAGTCGGCACGAGGCAGCAGCGGTGCCGTGCCTGGCCTCCCCGCTTCCCGAGTAACTGGGATTGGGGTTGCAGGGGCCGGATCAGGGCAGCACGTCGTTACTGGTGCGTGTTCTATACTGGTGTAGTGCGACCTCGCTTACGTCCATATAATTATCAGCGTTGATTGGGCTGATGTAGTCTAGCATTGTCTTTATCGATGAGATTGACTGGAGGCTGGAGACGTGCCGAAAGCAATATTTGGAGCAATGACCGCTTTTGCCCGCTTCTTTACTTTATTTTGGTAGGGCGTATTGGTCCTTAGGACCATTTCGCACCATTTGCACCCGCAAAACTCCTGTTGTGTCTAAGTTCTGCTCTGCTTGATGTTAGTCTCCTAGACATCAGTACGCGTTGTGGCGTCCTTAAGCATTCGAGACAGCTTGAGAACCTGTAGAGCGTTGTTCGGCGGTCGGTTGTGGCATCCGTCGTCCCTGTAAGGAAACTCGTGTCATTCATTACGCCGAACGACGGAGCAGATGCCCTTCAGAAGAGCTGCAAAAAGCTGAGCGCAGCTTAAAGCTCGTCATCTAGGGTCAAAGGGTAGCTGACACAGCAGGACAGGAAATTAAAACCGATTGTGAGAAACTACTGTGTGCATTGTAATAATTCAACGGCATATGTGCTACTGGCATTTCTTCGCGAGGGGCAATATTTTAGACTTTCTTGCACTATCCGCGCCTGGACCGATTTCTATCGATACTATTTTGTTAAGCATCAGGTCGTATAATAAGCTATTACGATTCTGATTGGTGAATAGACAAATTTAGATTGATACATGCCTTTTAGGCCTATGCTATGAGGCATATGCATGTGAATGGATCGAATGGATCGAAAAAGTCGTTTCCTAGAACAAACCAAACGTTTAAGACACGTGCTAAGATAAACAACGACAGTACATTTGACACAAATCTAATTGGATCGGAGAACCGTGTTTTGTGTTCCGAGGTGCTATCTCTCATCTACAGTTACCTGTGACATAATTTACGACAGTGACATTTCTACAGTTACCTGTGACATAATTTACGACAGTGACATTTACTCTCTGGACAGACTTACATAAGTCCAAATTAGTGCTCATCAGGGGCGGTCAGTCTGCACAAAAACACGAGCCCCAGTGGTGGTCGGGGTCGGTGGGAGGTGGGGGTACCAGACAACGGTTACCGCGGAACGCAGTCAGAACGGCATTGAAGAATAGCTGAACAGGTACGGAGTAAAGCTGGGGCAGGGCTGAAGTGGGAGAAGTGATTGGTTTTCGGTGATTAAGCAGTTGAATATAGTGCCATTTATTTTGAGGAGTATACAAAGCATTTCCTCAAAACATTTCAAAGTCAGAAGCCTCTTCTATCGGTTAACAGTTGAAGTTGAACTTCCTCTGAATCTGCCATCATTATCATGTGCATGCCAGGCCGCTCTTCACTAGCTGTCAAATGTCTCTACCAGCAGCTAACACCTGCAACAGAGTTTCCTCGCTCCTCCTTCTCTTACCAAACATAACGCGTGCCATTTTGACCGATCTATACTTCCCTCAGACCACCCATCCATCTTGCATCCTCTGTGCTGATTGCTGGTGCCGTCTGCGGTAACTGCAGCGGCAGGTTAACAACCACTGTTGTGGTCAGTGAAGGTGATGAGGGCGGTGCGGGGCGGTACGGGGCGGTGTGCGCTGACAGGTATGGCCCGGAGCGGGTATACCTTCCTTCAGCGCCACTCAGCTAACCCTCGGCCCCGGGCCTTGTGTCTGCGCTCCATTCACCTGTTATACCTGAAGGGTGGTACAACATTGTATATTGTCAGACGCCTTCTTAATCATGGATTGCTTCCGGCAGGTGAACGCTTGAACAGGGTAGTGATCGGGCCGACTGATGTCTCTCCGTTTCAGTCCGAGCTGGCCTCTCGGTTCGAGCTGACTTCGAAGTCCAAACGGGGCAGCCGATCCTGCCGACGCCGATGGCCAACAGTATGTGGCGGCTCCTGTTTCAACGCGAACCGGCGCTGTACCAGCCGTGACAACACTACCTGGAGTGGCACGCGCTGCTCCGCGGTATCCCGGCCGGCACAAGGTTCATGTCTCCCAGCACTACCTGGAGTGGCACGCGCTGCTCCGCGGTATCCCGGCCGGCACAACGTTCATGTCTCCCAGCACTACCTGGAGTGGCACGCGCTGCTCCGCGGTATCCCGGCCGGCACAAGGTTCATGTCTCCCAGCCCGGCGCAGAAAGTCTCGATCGACCTGGCTGGCAATCAGCCCTTGAAACGTGTACATTGCTGTTCGACTTTTCTGAGAAGACCTATCGTTAGTTGTGACAAACGTAAATTGAGACTGACGATTCCGTTCAGAACGTGAATGTGACGGCGTGAGCGGTGAGAGCCTATAGCACGCGGGTTCAGTGTGCTCGGGAATGTGTTTTTAATGATATACCTGGGTAATATCGTTGGGAATGTACCTGCTCCGCCACCGAAGATCTGCTTCGCCCGCCGCTTAGGAGTTTTTGACAACCTGGCGTTACGATGCTGCATCGCCCATAGTCGTGCCAGATTTTTCGGTGATGATGCGACGACAGTAGATTATTTGTCTTAAAGGGGTGTTTATGCTGCTTGACTTGACCTGCCCATAAGTCTCTTGAAGGCAGCCTGATAATGTGTTGTGGGACAGGCTGAGTTGTGATAGCAGCATGCCAGCTACTAGCTAGCTGCTCTGTGCCATGTAAATAAAGTGCATCTTTTTCATTTCAACATTTCAACAACTTTGTCAGCAGTCAACAAATGGAACAACTCTTCAGGATATTTTTTTTTTCTCAGGAGAAATGGAACAACTTTTTATGGAACTGGGTCATGGTGAAACTGTAAGTCTAACAACCCTCCCATGTCCATGGCCTCCGATAAAGCTCTTGGATACATATATTCCGCTGGTCATCAAATTGCGTTCCGTCCTTTACACGGTATTGGTACTGCATGAGAATGAGGCTATATAGCTTCACGCAAAGTTATTCTTTCCTGCGTTTTTGCCAGCGATTGCGTTACAACTTTATTTTTGTCATGGAAACCAAGAGAAAGAATTGATCTGTAACCTAAAACAAGCTTCTTGGACTCCACATCTGTGTGGACAAAAAAAAACTCACAGCACTACGTGAACTTTGAACCAAATTTGATGTCGAGACGAATATATGCCCGCGGGCCAGGTGACCGTGCTCTATTCACCCGTCCTACTACCGAACTTCTATCGAACTTCTACCGAACTTCTATCGAACTTCTACCGAACTTCTACCGAACTTCTATCGAACTTCGTCCACCACGAAGACTTTCCCTCAGTACTACATTCATGTCAATAGTAATGTTGAGTCTGGCGCCATCTGCGCTAAATTGCCAATGCCTGTCGAATACACACATAAGAAACTGTCGGCGAAGATTCTTTCACCATTCGCCTATTTGTCATTCGGGCATTCCATGACAGATCGACCAACACATAACACTCTACATATCAGATTTCAATACAACTACGTGACGGGGGTTATCTGGGTCGTAGATTCACGCTGTGAAATTTTCAGCTCCGTCCATCGAATGGGATTTGAGTTATAGCCTCAGGCATCTTTTTGATGTCGCGCAAAGCTCTAATTTTCAGCGGGCAATATCTCCTATCTCAATCATGCAAGTCATACAAACATATATATCATCAGAATCATCATGAACCATGTATTAATATGATATAAATACTTTTCGAAAATTCCCAAAAAAATGAATTTCAACACGTGATATTAGTTAAATTCACGTGATTTTATAATGTGGCCATTTAAAATTCGGAATTGTTTAGCCATGCCAGAATCGACTTCGATACATAAGTCTTCGATGATAAAAAATGGAGATAGTTTTTTTTCTCTCTAAATATTGTATTTATAGTTTTGTATTTGAAAAAAACATCATGGTCACCAGCACATCTTTGGTAATAACTTTGCACGTGGGGCATTCCACGACATTTCGACAATTTCCCCCCCCCCCCCCAATGTTCACCCTCATCTCTCACTTTTTGTTCAAAACTTGTCTATAGGGTTATCTTGGATTCTCAATTCGGCTGTGGCAATATTAGTTCGGGCTGACCTCAGATTTTTGAGTTATATCCTCAGGCATTTAGGAAAGGTCACGCTGCAGAGGTATTTTTGGAGGCCAAAATAACGCATTTGACTTAACCAAATACCAAAAAGACTTATATGGCTGAATTCGCAATGAAACAGATATTAGATTTCTGAGCTTTGTTGTGTGACTTTGAATGACCTTGAAACCGTAACCTCGTGACTTTTTTGTATTGACCTCGTGTGACCCCGGGTACACCTCTGATTTCAATTTTTAACTTCGCAAAACACTTGTCAATATATTGCCTAACAACGCACAAATAAAAAAGTGTGTTTTTTCTCTAATTTGCATATTTGCCGCCAATATGCGTGCGTGTTTTCGAATTACCCCCAAGGGGGAGGAGTAACGGGCGGATATCTCAGCTACCATTGTAGCTAGAGACCCGATTTTTGGTATACACATTGGCAGGGTGAATAGCAACATCACGCAGCCATGCGGCGTGGCCCAAAACGTGACGTCATCTGCAACGATTTTTGGCGGTTTTGGTCCAATTTGGTCCACTTAAATTAGACCAAAGTGGATAAACACTGCACCGATTTGGATCACGATGGATCGAATGGTGAAGACGCCACCCAAATCGGTCCCATAGGTTCGGAGCATGACGTCGTCGACAACGATTTTTGGCGGTTTTGGTTTAAAAAATGGCATTTTGGTTCACTTATATTAGACCAAAGTGTATAAAACTCAATTTGGCACCGTTTTATACCACGCCGGATCGAATATGGTGAAGACCCCGCCCAAATCGGCCCCATAGGTTTGGAGTATGACGTCTGCAACGATTTTTGGCGGTTTTGGTCCAATTTGGTCAACTTAGATTAAACCCAAATGGATAAAACTCAAAACGGCGCCGTTTAGGACCACGCCGGATCGAATGGTGAAGACCTCGCCCAAATCGGTCCCATAGTTTTGGAGTATGACGTTGTCGGCAACGATTTTTGGCGGTTTTGGTCCAATTTGGTCCACTTAGATTAGACCAAAATGAATAAAACTCAAAACCGCACCGTCTTTTTTTCAGGCAGATATGTTTATTCTTTTGAGTGAGTACATACAGGAAGAAATAGAGAAGGACTAGTGCATAAGCAATACTGATTGAATCGAGGCACTACTTCTGCAGTACGGTAACAATAACATTACATCGGGTCACTTTCAGCATAACCACCGCCCGGTCGCGCCACACCCGCTAGTGATATGCAGTCAGTATCCAGCCGCCAAGCGCCCCGCTCGATGCCAAAAGGGGGAGGGAGGGGAATTTACGTGATGGAAAGATGAGAATTAAAGTCGAAGATAGGAAGAAAGAAAATAAAACAATACTAAGTTTTGAATCGTCGGATATTGATAAGAACATTTTGGAAATGGTAAGCCACCGCTGAGCCGTCGCCGCCACTGAGGTCCGTGCCATGTAATAGAATCTGAAGTTGAGCTGATTGCGGTAAATCCCTAAAGTCTAAATTGAATGCTTGGGAAATATATCCGACCAGGTCGTTTCTGTGGTTTAGATAATTTGAACACAGTAAGACATAGTGTACACAGTAAGACATCTTCAGTTCTCCTCCGCACTGACACGCTGTTGAGGCTACTATTTGGACGTGAAATAGATGGGAATTGAGACAAGACATGCTCATTCTAAGTCTGGCGCATGTAAAATGTTACCATATTTGGAGCCAATAGTTACCGAGTGGGCGCGAAACGCCCGTGAGGTTTCTCGTCAACTTACTAGACACATTTACATTTGACCCGGCCCGAACCGGCCCGAACCGGCTCAAACCGGCCATACAGACGCTTTTCGGAAACTAATAACTTTGCACCAACTGCTCCGATTGAGATCGGGTTTTCACCATTGGATAGGACCATCTCAATTTTGATTTTGTTATGGTGCGTTCTGATAGGGGTGGTACCACGACGCGTGACACCTGCAGACGTCGAAATGAACACAAACAATTATTGTTTAAAAATGGCTTGATTTATCTCAGCATTCGTTTTTTATACGCTGAAGCATGCAGCGCTCAGGACGTACTCCCTGTTGGCGGATTCGAGAAAGGAGATCATGAACAATTTAATAAAACTGAATTTATATGTTGGCATGCATGGAGGCCTGGCAATTTTTATGGAGGACTAAAAGGACTAAAAGGACTATGTGTTACTACCACTTGTGCTCCCGTACCGTTTCATATTTCAAGCCTGCTTTAGCTTTACCAGAGCGCGCCCGCTCGGTCATCGCCCAGAAAGGTGTTTTCCCTGGTGTAACAATGGGGTGGCTCGGGCGATCCCAACTGCTCGTGTAACTGCTTTTTGAATGCAGTGTGTGTGAGCTGGCGTGTCGCATGTCGTGTAGTTGGTTCCATTGGATACAGTTTTTTTTAAGAAATAAAAATATGTATGGCACGCGGAAGTATGTGCGACATGTCTGTGGTGTGTGATCTTGCATTTCTGAGAGTTCTGTGGGTATCTTTGGCGCGAGTGTGGGGCTAAGTGCTGTGATGTAGTTCGGCGAATGCAGTGCTGGTTTTTTTAGTTTGTGGAACAACGTGAGTCTATGCATTTGTCGTCGTGTCGTCAGCTTGTCCCACCCCAGATCAGTCCGTAGTTTGTCGGTAGGTGTCCTCAAGCCTAGTCACCAGTCTTCCAGCTCTGTTTTGCAAAGTCTCCAGTCTGGTTGTGTCTTGTATGGTAATGTGTCCGTCATAGATGGCGTCGCAGTAATCAAAATGGGGCCGAACGTACATTTGGTAAATTTGGTCGAGAATGGGCCTGGGCAAATGGCTATGGGATACAAGGGACTGCGAGTTTTATTTATTTTGTTACAAACGTTGTTTATGTGTTGGTGAAAGCGGAGGTCCTTGGAGAAAGTTAATCCAAGACGCGTGCTGCTATCTTTAATTGGTGTGGGGTCGCCTCCGAACGTGAGCGCCGGTGTTTGAGGTTTGTATGAGAATGTTTGCTGGATTGTTTTTGTTGTGTTAAATGTGATGGCCCATTCTCGGCCGTATGCGTCAATTTCGTCTGGGTCACTCTGAAGAGAGGTTTGGGTCTCACAGAAGTCTGTCGTTGTGTGTGACTCGTTGAGTGAAGTGTTGTCGGCGAAGAAGAGAATGTCGTTCTGTGTCCTGTTAAAGAGTCCGTCTAAATAGATGATAGCTAAAAGTGGTCCGAGTACAGATCCCTGGGGGCAGTTTTAGATCAAGCCGGATCGAATGGCGAAGACCCCACTCAAATCGGTCTCATAGGTTCGCAGATATATACCCTTTTTCCCTCCTTGGGGGTAATTCGAAAACACGCATGTACATCGACAGAACATATAGAAATTAGAGGAAAACGCACCTTTTTTATTTGTTGCGTTGTTAGGCAATATATTGACAAGTATTTTACAAAGTCAAAAATTTCAATCAGAGGTATACCCGGGGTCATACGAGGTCAACGAAAAAAGGTCACGGTGTCACGTGGTCAAGGTCATTCAAGATCACGCAACGAAACCCAGAAATAGAATCTGCGTTTCATTGCGCATTCAGCCATTTAAGTCTTTTTGACATTTGGTTATGTCAAATGCACTATTTCGGCCTCCAAAAATACCTATGCAGCGTGATCTTACCAAAATTCCCGAGGCTATAGCTCAAAAACCTGATGTCAGATCGAGCTAATATTGCAACAGCTGAATTCAGGACCCAAGATAACCCTATAGACCAATTTTGAACACAAAGTGAGAGAGATGAGGGTTATTTCGACTTGTCGAAATGTTGTGTTAGAGACCACGTAATTGCAATTACCCCACGTAATTGTGCTAGAGAGCTCAAGCTCAATTCAACGGCACTATGCTTATGTCGTCGACCTGATTTCAATGGTATATAACATGAGTCTTGTAGTCGCTCTGTGACCTAAGGTCACGTGACCTGAAGTCACGCGGTGCAGCCCACGTCAGATCGACCAAGCCATAACACCCTACATCTCATATATATTTTTTTTTTACTACGTGTCGGAGGTTATCTGGGCCGTATGGAATTTTCGCTGTGGAATTTTCAGCCTCGTCCGTCAAATGGTTTCGAGTTATAGCCTCAGGCATCTTTTTGATGTCGCGCAAGGCTATAATTTTCAGCGGGCGATATCTTTCATGTAAATCATGGGAGTCATATAAAACTATATATCATCAGAATCGTCAGAAACCGTGGATTAATATGATTCAATTTTTTTGTGTGAAAATTTTGGAATTTTAACATGTGATCTCAGGTCAGATCACGTAATTTTATAATGTGGCCATTTCACAATCGAATTTTGTTTCCATACCAGAATGGACTTTGATACATAAGTCTTCGATGGTAAAAAACAATGGAGATAGGTTTTTCTCAAAATATTGTATTTATATTTTTGTATTTGTAAAAATCATGGCCACCAGCACGTCTTTGGTAATAACATTGCACGTAATTGTGCTAGAGAGCTTAACTCAACAACATTATATTTGCCTCATCGAGCTGCTATTCAATGATACATGACATGACCCCTGCAGGTCACTCCATGACCTCAAGGTCACATGACCTGGGGTTGATTTCCGAAATCACCTGCCTTGATTATACAATAGATAATTTGTTGGAATTTTCGTTTTATTTGACAAAGTTAACATTTTATCTTTAGAAGACACTTTTAGCTACTTATGTAGCATTCTCGGTCTGCAAATAAGGATGCAAAAACAAATTTTTCTTGAGGATCCACAGACACCTCTATCGGCGAAATATTGAATTATGTCATCATGTGATCTTGGTCACTGAGTGTAAAAGGTGTCACGTGATTCGAAGGCCCTGCACCCTCCTATTCCACCTAAAAAAATCACGAATTTTAACTGAGAACATTACGAAATCACGTGACCTGACTTTTGGTCATGTAAAAATTGCACCCAAAAAAATTTAATTGTCAAAAATAAAATTGCATTACATTAATTTGTGGTCAATGGCTATTCTGACGATATATAGGTTTCTATAATTCGATTCGACTTATTATATGGGAGATGTCGCCCGCTGCAAATTAAAGCTTTGCACGACATCGAAAATATGCCTGAGGCTATAACTCAAAAACCATTCGACGGACGAAGTTGAAAATTTCACAGCGTGAATATACGACCAGATAATCCCCGACACGTATTTTCATCGAAATATGAGAAGTAGGGTGTTATGTCTTGGTCGATCTGACGTGGGCTGCACCGTGTGACCTCAGGTCACGTGACCTTGAGATCACAGAGCGACAACAAGGCTCATGTATATTTAATTGAAATCAGGTCTCGACGAGATAAGCGTAGTGCCGTTGCATTGGGTTCTCTAGCACAATTAAGTGCACAGTTATTACTAAAGACGTGGTGGTGACCGCGATTTTTGTGTGTAAATTTGGTCAATTACAGGACAAATCACCAAGGTAAGTTTGAAAATGTATACCACACCCCTTATAATTCGCTTCAAAGTGGTGTATTGGCGCTGATTTCGTTTCTTGAATTTGTATGGTCGTCAGGTTACGGGATCACAAGATACAGGTCAGCGAAAATTCAGGTCAAGGTCAACCAATCAACTACGTTTGTCTTTTTATCTCCAAGATAAACATAGATATCAGGGAAATACTATATATCATTAAAGAGAGGAAGAATATGATGGCATAACAAGTTAACCCCTAAGGCCAAAATTTGACAATTTTACCTGATGACCTTTAAGTCAGGTCCAGGTCAAACCATGTTTGCCCGCTTCGATTTTTTTACATTTACACAAAAGTTTGTTCATTCAGTTATTTGCATGCATGCAAAATGTATCGTGGTTACTGGAACTCCTTGGGGGTTAACAGGGGGTTAACAAATATACTATTTTTATTGTTTGATTTATTGTTATATATTTGTGTCATGACCTCATTTGCCCAGCGAGCTTACGAATTTCGGTATTTCGGTAATTTAGGTAAGTGGTGCGCAATGCCGTCACATCGGATGTCCATCATAAGAAGATACGAAGTATGTATATTATCTACTATTTTATTGTTTGATTTAATGTTATATATTTGTATTTCAATGTGAAATTAACCCGCGCCGTGCGGGGGGGGGGGCGTTTAGACGCCACCAAGGTTTTTCAAAGATAGCAAAAAACGGCTGCGCGCAGCGCCGCAGTTTTTGGCACAGCTGTTTGGACATCAATTACCCATATTGTGTGGAATTCTTAATATCAGTCATCTCAAGTCAGGCCACCAGGCCAGGTCACGTGACCACACCTCCAAAAAGTGTGCCGTCGTACCACAACCACAGTTTCTGGCCGATTGGTTTCAAACTTACAGGTTTTCATAAGGTCATAGGTACCTAAACATTTTTATGTCGGATTTTTTGTATATCTGTGCCCTAAGGTCGGGTCAATTTCGTGACCTCCCTATTATAAGTAAATGGGGAAATATTAAAATGCTTCTTATTTCGGGGATACGCATGATATCAGTCCAATTATTTCTGGATCATGTTGTCATAAGTCATGCATGATGATCCAGGTGCAATTTTTGTTCAGTGATCCCTACAGAGTCAGCCGAGGTCATGAGAGGTCACCAACATATTTTTGGCAATACATCTCGACAGAATGAAGATAGGGAAGTGAAACCGGCACCAATGTGTTTATCTCGTCGAGACACGTATCACAATATGCAACATGACCTACTTGGGTTAGCACTTGACCTTGACCTGAGGGCAATTTTTTTCAGTTGAACTGAACTGGGTCAACAGGAATATGATTAAAAGCGCCTTGCCGAAACAAGCGAGACAAACACGATGGCGTCAAAATTATTGCCTTATATACAGGGTGTTTCATAAAAATGTATCTACTTGGATATCTCCCGATAACTCCAGTAGTTTGGTTGCAGGTCTTCAAACTTTGATCAGTATTTGCAAGCTGATGAAATTCTACATCACATATGTGATAACCAACTCCATCGACGTTCTATTCACTTAGCTTCAGCGCAGAGAAAAAAGACTGAAAGTATGCGACAAAAACATAGCTATATTTCCGCAAAGGACGTGATCTTTCACAGATCTGAGGTCGCTCTGGAGCAGCAAACAGGTCCTAAACGCTTGATGAAACACGCTTGAGCAGCAAATAGTAATGGGCATGAAACAACATGGCATGTCTGACAACAACGAAGTTACGACACTCGGGGCACCACTTTGACCAAGCCATGGCGACGACCTCACATCAGATGCTCGAAGTGTCGGCCGCCCGACTCCACACAAAGATGCATCCTGCGTCGCATGTTGGCCATGACCTTGCGGCACATGTCGGCTGTGATGGTGGCCAGGATCTCCCTGATGCTCTCCTTCAGGTCATATAGAGTGCCTGGTACACTCTTCCCTTGATGTGCCCCAAAGGAAAACAAAGTATGCTCAGATCGGGTGACCTGGCCGGCCACGGAAATTCCGTCTTCTGCGAGATAAGCTTGTCAGCGAACTTGGCCTTGAGTGCGTCCAGGCTGACATGAGCGGTGTGTGCAGTGGCACAGTCTTGTGGCATCTACATTCCGTTCCGTTCCGGATGTTCGGGAAGAAGAACTCATGGAGTATTGCAACGTAGCTCTCGCTAGGGGTTCATCAATGGAAGATCTAACCAAACACTCTGGATGACCCGAAGGAGAGCATCAGGGAGATCCTGGCCACCATCACAGCCGACATGTGCCGCAAGGTCATGGCCAACATGCGACGCAGGTTGCAGCTTTGTGTGGAGTCGGGTGGCCGACACTTCGAGCATCTGATGTGAGGTCGCCGCCATGGCTTGGTTAGAGTGGTGCCCCGAGTGTCGTAACTTCGTTGTTGTCAGACATGCCATGTTGTTTTATATTAATTACTGTTTGCTGCTCAAGCGTGTTTCATCAAGCGCTTAGGACTTGCTGTTTGCTGTTCCAGAGCGACCTCAGATCTGTGAAAGATCACGTCTTTTTCGGAAATATAGGCTTTATTTTTTGTCGCATTTTTCAGTTTTTTTGTTGTTGCTGCGGTGAAGCTAAGTGAATAGAACGTCGATGGGGTTGGTTATCACATATGTGATACATTAATTTCATCAGCTTTCCAGTGCTGATAAGCTTGAAGACTTGCGGATAAAAACTACCGGAATTATTGTGAGATTTCGAAGTGGATACATTTGTATGACACACCCTGTACTTACTTGATTAGGTAAAAAGCTATTTGCGAGAAAAAACTGTTTTGCCCAAAAATTGCCTTTTGACCTTCGATGACCTCTGGAGCCTAAACTATTGACCTGAGCTTAAATGTGACATCAATTGGGATTGAATTTGTCTAGAGCTCTCGATTTTGTGTTTCCGTTTGTTCTTAGCTATCATAGTTCCCGAGATATTTCGGGGTATTCGAAGCGAAGTCCTAAAACTGGAATACCTGACCTTTGATGACCTCTGGTGACCTCAATATTGACCTGAGCCAACAAATGACCGAGATAGTTTCAAAAGTATTGTTGACGAGCTTTCGAACTTCTTTAATTTCAGTTTTTGTCTACGTCCCATAGGATTCGAGTTCGAGGGGGCGTCTAAACACCCTCCCCCCCCGCACCCCCCAACTCGGTACGGCGAAGGCGGTGCCGAGCATCGGTACGGCGCGGGTTAATGTCATAAGTGTATTCAATAGGACAGGTGCTTTCAAATTATGACCATATTGCTTACATTTGGAGAAAACCGAAATTAGTAAGCTCCCTGGGCAAATGAGGTCATGGCATATGACCCCTGTTGACCCCCAAGAAGTTTCAGTTACCACGCGAAATTCTGAATGCATGTTACTAATTGAATGAACAAACTTTTGTGTAAATAAAAAAAAACGAAGCAAGCAAACATGGTTTGACCTTGACTTGACTTCAAGGTCATCCGGTCAAATTGTCAAATTTTGATTTTAGGGGTAACTTGTTATGCCATCATATTCTTGTTTTTTACTCTCTCTAATGATATATAGTTTTGCCCTGATATGTGTTTTTTATCTTTGAGATATATTGACAAATGTAGTTGGATGTTTGACCTTGACCTGAATTTTCGCTGACCTGTATCTTGTGACCCCGTAACCTGACGACAGTACAAGTTAAAAAATAGAAATTAGCGCCTAGAATAACCCCATACACCATTTTACAGCGAAAACTGAGAGGGTGTGGTTACTATGCCTTGGTGATCTGTCGTGGAATTGCCCACACAACTATAAATACAATATTTATTAAAAAAACATCTGTCCATTTTTTTACCATCGACGACTTATATATCGAAGTCGATACTGGCATGGAATAATTCCGAATTTAAAATGGCCACATCATAAAATAACGTGATTTTACCGTTTTTAAATTCAAAAATCTTGAAATTTTCATAAAGCATTTATATGATATTAATTTATGGTTCGTGATGATTCTGATGATATATATGTTTGTATGACTCGCATGATTGAGATGGGAGATATTGCCCGCTGAAAATGAGAGTTTTGCACGACATTGCAAAGTTGCCCGAGGCTGTAACTCGAAAACTATTCGAAAGACGAGGCAGCAAATTTCACAGCGTGAATCTACGGCCCAGCTAACCTCCAAGACATAGTTGTATCGAAATGTGAGATATAGGGTGTTATTTCGAGGTTTGTTTGGTCGATCTGTCCAAACAAACCTCGAACCTCGTGTGGAACTTACGCATTCACGGCCTTTGGTAAGATTGGGCACAGGGCCCAATCTTACCAAAGGTCGTCAATGCGTAAGTACGGCATGCCGTGAATGGAGTGCTCAGAATGCCGCACTTAGGGGTAGACGGCGTTTGGTTTGTACAAACTCATTGTCGGGATAGCTCAGTCGGGAGAACGCTAGACTGAAGGTCGGGATGTCCCCGGTTCGATCCCGGGTTCCAGAGGTTTTGCAAGCCGGCGCACAAATATTCCGTACTTCAGCATTGGCAAGATTGGGTGCGATCACGACACTTGGTAGGATTGGGCCCTGGAGTGCCCCATTCGTGTCCTCTTTCAGTTTCAGCCCCTGATCACTGACGTCAGTTAACAATCACCATATGCCACCCTATCTATCCAACATCATTATTTGAGTCAGCTCTCTCTGCGTACCACCCTATCTATCCAACATCATTATTTGAGTCAGCTCTC